>JAQFVV010007308.1:0-110031 GCA_028023455.1 Epiperipatus broadwayi | reverse complement strand
ATTGGGGTCACTGAGGAATTAATCTGTGGAAGTTAAATGATTGAGAGTACTTGCTATTTAGTGTGACATGTATTTGCCTATTTAATAGTACATTTGCATGCAAATAAAAAAATCTGCATCTATAAATATGTTAATTAGAAATATCAGCATGAATCTTATCAAAAGCAGACTTGATATTCAGCTGCATTTCTGGAGGGCTGTATGTTTTATTATTCCATACAGAATCTATCACAGTTTTGAAAAGAAAAACTGCCTTTTCTGTGGAGAATCCTTTTTTTTTTTTGCAAATTGAGTTATTTTTTTAATCTAGTTAGAAGATTTGGTTTTACCTTTCAATATTTATTTCAAAATTTTTATCCCAAATGGATTCATGCATATAGGATGTTAAGTTTGCTATTTTGTGTGCTTTTTGAAAAAAGTCACTATTGGTATTTGGTATGTATGTGGCTTTGGATAGTAAAGTTGTTAAATATGTTAAGTATTTAGCAAGATGGTGACTTAGATGGCTGAACCTAATCCTAGGAATCCCTTGTATTCTAGAGTGTCATTAATCTGATTATAGAGATAGTTTCTGAATGACTCATTTAGTTTTGATTCAATTTCATCTTCAAGATTTCCAAAAAAGTATCCATTAGGGTTGAACTGTCACAACTTTGAAGATTATTTTTAAAGTGTTTACATATTAGAAATAACATATTATTTTCTGGAATTATCTTTATATTAAATTTTAGTACCATAGGTATTTAAATTATTGATGGTTGGTCCAATGTCCAACGTATGTAGCTTTCTGACACATATTCTGATAATATATCTGGCTTTGAGCATGACACATACAGTCATATATGCATCTCTTAGTGCATTTCATTCAACTTTTGAATTGTTCATATTATTAATCTGCTTATACAATTCATCTGCAACCATTAAGAAGGGGGTTTGTTATGTTCATATGATCTATCATATGTAACACAACATTTACAAATGCTAACTATCCCTGTATAGAATCTAACTTAAGGTTTCTAATCTTGTACAGGGCTATATAAATCTCAGATTATAAAAATTCAGAATTACAACTGGGAAAGAGTATTCTTGTCTTGCATGTGAAAATTAGAGCCTATGCATCATTGCTATGTCCAATGTAAAAAAATCAGGCTAGAGAGTCTGAGATATACTAATATTATAAATGCATCATTGGTGAATAAAATACCAGATCTATTGTTAACATATTGCTTGCAATTGTCAAATAAAACTGAGTTGTTAGGTAAAAACCCTCTCCACTAATTAAAGAAAAACTTAGCCTATAACACTTTTATTTACACAAGTGTCATATGACATATTGAAATCATCTAACAGAAGGTCAGGGTATGGAATGCCTGCAAGAAATTATGTTTATTTTTAAAATTAATGTGTTAATAATCACAGGACTTGGATGAATATATACAAATATAATTAAGGTTATGATATTATGATGAAATATAATTTTTATCATACCAGAATCTATATAGAAAATATAGAATGATTTAAATGTGCATGTTTAATTAATTAAGGTACCCACCCCTGCTGTTAGTACAGATGAGATTTTAGAGAAAATACAGTTGGCCCTATTTCTAAGAAATTCAGCAGGATCAATGTGAGAACTACTATAAATCTTAATCTCCAATAACCCAGAATTTGCGGTTGTGCTATATTGTAGCTTTTAGTCAGCTATAAAACTTTCTCAGCTAAACTCATACCCCTAATATTAAAACTGCCAATATTTACTTTTATTATCAAATTTTAGAAGTTTACATTAACACTACTATTAATTATAAACAAAAAATATTATACTTTTTAATTCTGTAATCATGATGGAAAATATATTTAATTTAAAAAAAAAACATCAGCAATTAGGAAATGTATTTAAAAGCAAATATTATTTTACATATTCGTATGAAATGTATCTTTGGTGAAAGAGTGTTGGTCTCATTCTGAAATCAAACTCTCCTCCAAAAGACCTACATTAAAATTATATGTGACATCTACTTTCTCTAAGACAGCATTTTCTTCTTCTGTAGAATATTGTAATTCAATTTCTATGTTCTGGAAAATAATTTTAACTTTTTTTATTTTCTTCTTGTTAAAATTATTAGTTAATCTTCATCACTTGCAGAAAAATCCAGAATTTTTTTTTCTGATTTTTTTTTCTGAGTATGTCTTGGTTTAAGTTTATTACTTGAATTGCTCTTTATCACAGAAAGCATTGCATAGCTTGTTGCTTGATTGGCATCTATTATATGTCCAAATGGTTTTTAATTGGTATAGCCAACACATTTAAAATATTTTTTTTATTATCCATAATTTTTTGAGTATGTGTTGTTTTACAATTATTTTTTATTTTATCCATGTTTAATGTTATTAAACAATCATTCCCATTACTTATACTACTCTCTGTAATTTTTAATGCCTCATTTTCCCTTGTAAATTCAAAACCCTTATATTCTTTTATGTTTGGTTAATTGGTGTAGTGCAGTGATGCATTAATGTAGCTACAATATTTTGACATGAATACAGAAGCTTTGGGTAGATGTTAAGGATATGATCACATTGTTGTCAATAGAAACATTGAGGACTTAAGCCTTGACTTAATAAAAGTAAAATAACACCTCCCAATCTAAAATTTTTGAAGGTATTTAAGTTGTAATTATATCTTTGTGCAATGTAATTTTAAACTCAAAGCCATTTCCATGCACAAGGATAGGGGTGTTTTTTTAAGAATAGGGGTTGAAAATAATTACAGTTCTGAACAGTGTCATTAATCTTTGAAAAATGTTAATATTATAGTTGAGGTTAGTCCTTTTCACAAGAGTTTTAATAATTTTTTTTTCCTTTTTAATTGATTTTCACCAAAGCAATCTATCAGAATGTATATTCTTCTATTAAATCTGCTTCTCTGTTCTCTATTATAAAATTCTGAAACAACATACCTTGAATTTGCATCATATTCTATTTTGCAAATTGCATCAGACATATGTTTCTGGATCTCACTACATAATAGGTCTTTTGGGAATTGGAATAAAAAGCAGTTTAAGTCTCTGACTGCAAGAGCAGTACATCATTTAGTAAAAAATATTTTAAAAGAAGAGAAATGCTGATTTGAAATTGTAGAGTTATATTTTTTTAAATATATTTGAGGGGTTTTTTGGGTCCATACTTCATGCATACCAATAATATTTTGTTTTAATATTGGCATTAGAATGTCGAATTTTAACGATGCCATCTATTGGAGACTTATTGAATTGTGGTCTTATCCTTGATTCATTTGCAATATTTTCATTATATTTGCTAAACATTGGATCATTTTGATTAATCTTCAATGTATGCAGCATTATACTTGCATATGTTTACTTGATGTTGCTGCATGGGGCATTGCCTAGGTAAGACATCTTGGCTTAAGAGATAGGTGATTGCCTGTGATTTTTATAGATCATATTAATAATAAACAAATCTATTTCTTCAGATCATCCAATATTTCTTATATAAAATATATTTCACTTTAAAACGTGAAAAATAATTTAATCTTACTTGAAAATATGTTTTTAGATGGATGTACATGTTAAGACTATATAAATCGCCCTCTAGTGGCAGAATATTATTATTATTATTATTATTATTATTATTATTATTATTATTATTATTATTATTATTATTATTATTATTATTATTATTATTATTATTATAGAATTGTTATTTTACTTAACCTTCATCTGCCATCATTTGGGTAGTATGAGCGCCTTGATAACATTGACATTGCTAGAAACGCAATAAAAAAACCAACTGTTATATGATTTAGCAATTAATTATTTTGTTTAATATAATATTTAGATGTCAGGTTAAAATAAAAGACGCCCAAGAAAAATTTAGCATATTTATTCAAAAATATAACAAATATTAATCATTTGCCACATGCATCTAAATTTGGGATGGTTTCTAAATAATTAATGACCAAACAGTACATCATGTAACAATCTACAGTCTATTTCCAAATACTGGAATATCCAAAAGAAATTAAATGAGATCTACTTAACACATCAGTGCAATAATAGTAAGAAAAAAAATAAAAGGAAAATGAAGAAGAAAATAGAGTGAATAAAAAGAAAATGAAGAGTAAAAGGAGAAGGAGAAGAAAAAGACAAAAGAGAAGAAGTAAAAAAGGAGGAAGAAGCAACAACAGTAGTGTTTCATACTTATCAGAATATCTAAAATCTTTATTCATATTTTCACCCATTAAAACCTCCACTTGCATAATTTATGAATACCTTGATCAACACACAGGTTTTATTTATTTTTAATTTTTTATATGCAAATTTATTTTTAATTTTTTATATGCAATATTTTTATGAAAAATGCAGTTTCATAATTAATTAAAACATTACAAGTAATACATATGTGAATTTTGTATTTTAATTTTTTTCATGTGTAAATTGATTTATGGGTATAAACGAAACACAATATAAACTACTAAAAAACAAAACATTTAAAAACATTTTTAAAATCAAAAATAAAATAGCAAGCAAAACAATTTCATAATTAAACTTTTTTCACTTCTAAATTATTAGAAATTGTTTTTTCATATAACAAATAAATCATGTCTTTTCCACAAAAAGTGATATAAATAATGAACTGTTTATTACCAATATTGCCATTTTTTTGCAGGAGTTAATTAATATTCATTGGAATAAAATTATGTCCTAATGAATGTTCGTCTTTGTCAGACAAAAGCAACTTTTTCAAAAAATAGTTTTTGTATTTGTTATAAAATTTAAATAAAATACTAAAAAATAAATGTTTGCTTACTTTATTTTCAGCTATGTAAAAATGATTCAGTTTTATTTTAGTCAAGTGTTCTGAAAGCAATGTCTTAATTGTCAAGTGTTGTTAGCCGAGAGGTCATCGCAGCCACCTTTCAAGCAAGTAGTTGGTTGCAGACGGTTGTGGGTTCGCCTCCCGGCGATGCTATGACATATGAAAAAAAAAAAAGCAATACCTTAATTAAAGGTAGGACATCAAAAATAATTGCCATTTAAAAAATTTGGACAAGTTTTTGATTTGTGCATTTATAACTACCACTTTACATTTTACTTACTGTTTAGAGCAAATAAAATTAATCCGAAATTGTAATAAAAAATTATATTACAATTTTGCTAAATAATTTTTTAAGTAAAAAGTGTGAGGGAGAGGAGGTAAATAATTTGTCTATTTTTGAGTAACAATTTGCGGAGCAAAAGTTTCCTCTATTGATTCCAAATAAAAAAAAAGAGAGATGAGATTATCATTAATAAAATAATTTAAATAGATTTTCATTCTCATAGTGATAACATCCAAGCTAGAAGTTTGTGAATATTTGTTTTTCACCATTAGTTAATAAGCATCTGAATTGGGTTTTTTTTATATTAATTGTTTGCCTTTACTATTGACTGATATTCAGCTAAATTATTTTAACATTAATTACTAAACCAAAATCTTTATCCATTGCATTCAAAACTTTAGTACAATATTTATGATGATTCTTTGAATTAGCAAGATTATTGCAATCATTAGCATAAAAAAAAACTAAAAAAACAAGAGGTAGTTACTGTTATTGAAATAAGATTGAATTTTTATATTAATAATAAGCCAAACCATTTATAAGTAGATTACCACAATTTTTACAGATCTCAAAATTAATACTATGATGCTAAACGTAAGATCAAAAAAGCCTGCTATATATTAAGTGATTCCACAGCTATAAACAGAAGAGAAGCTTGCTTCTGCATTTCCAAAAAATGGACACTATAGTCAATTTGCATAAATTTACATAAGGCTTTATTACAAGCATTTCTCAATTGGTAACGAGCTATGATTATGGGAACTTAGACTTCCCAAAAGCACTCAAATGATTAATTAAGATTATTAATTACTACACTATATAGCATCATTACATGTACGTAAAGCACAATTATAGAGTTATGATAGATTATATAATTATAATATTTGTTAAAACTTGCTATCAATAAAGCAAGGTTATCTCTAAATTATTATAGCAAGGTTCAATTCTTTAAAAAATAATATCCATGATAGCAAGGTGTTCAATGATTATTTTTCTGAAATATAGAAAACATACAAGCCTAGTTATATTACATCGTCATTGTTTACTGTGTTTAAAGACCAATGTAAAGTTGATGAAATCACATAGATATCATCTATGAATAAAAATGACAATATTGTATATCAAATTCAGTAAATATAAAATAAATAATTCAGATATTAGAAGATTAATATTTGTATCATTATATAGCACAACTATTACAGAGAAAATCTCCAAGATTTCAGATGTCCAAAAAACACTTTTCAATCATCATTAAAAATAGAAATCAATACAATCCATTGTGTTTTTTTCATATAATTATATTTAAAAAGTCATATACAACAGTATATATGTATAACAATAAATTATATGTATATACCATCGATAATAAAATAAATTCTACAAGGGTAAGTAGATAATTATCAACTATTGTGGGAATAAATTTTGGTATAAAACACTGCTTTGACAAGGTTACACTGCATCAAAAACTGGCTTAGTAAAGTAATAAATATTATTTTATACCTAAATTTATTACCATAATAGTGATAAATTATCTATATACTCCTGTAGAATTTATTCCATTATACATACATATATAAGACATATTTTGTGGGTTAATCTGTGTTAAAAATTTTAAATATTGATATACCAACATTTTGACTTGATCACACAAGTCATCTACTGAAAGCATCAGTATATCAATATTTAAATTTTTTAACACAGATGAACCCACAAAATATGTCTTTTATATATGCAACCCATGAAAATCTTTGTATGATATATATATATGAAAAACAAAAATCACAAGTTAAAAACTTGCATACGCTTGTATTTATAATGCCATCTATAGTCATATATATATATTATTAAGTAAGGGTTTAAATTTGTAAAATTTAATGCACCAAGTATATTTTTAATGTGAAGATATTGAAAGTCATCCTGGAGCAATAAATTTTACTAAATTTAAACTCTGACTTAGTAATTTCTTTTACATTAATAGTTATATACATTCATATCGGCCTTTCAAACCAATTGCGCAAACACTTTGCGAGTGTTAAATAATAAATGAATGCCTTCTGATCAATACAAGATATAGAATTTATGCAGGAATAAAAAGAATCCCTCTTATTCCTACGACTCAAATATTTATATATGAGCAAATCTGAAGTACTTGCACAGAAGGCGTGATGATAGAACGGTCACTTTTAAATTACTATATACAATGTCTGAATGAATGACGCGATGAAATTTTCTAGAATTTACTAAACGTCATTCCAACTGAAACTTAATCATATATATAAATAAGCATTTATTTTTTTTTTTTAGTTATAATAACAAAGTTGAGATTGTTGATTGTTATTATTATTGGGATTGACTAAATGTTGACTGATTTCATGATTATATATATATAATAGTTAACATAAAAAGCTTTTATAGCACATTTATGTGTTCTTTTCAAATGCATCTATTTTAATATTAACCAATTATTTTAAATAGAATACTATCTAGTATTTTAAATAAAAATAAAATAAGACTAACCAGGATAATGGATCAAATATTTTTTAGTGAATTTATCTTTTTCATTGTACAAAGTTCAATAAACAGTAGCAAATTACATGATTGTAATATCTATTAAAAATCTGCTACCAATAGAATAAGATTATCTATAAATAACAAGGCTCCATTTTTTTTTTAATGTACATGATGACAATGTAGTAGCAAGAAGAAAGAATGGAAAAGATTGATCTTGCTGGATGATATAAAAGGTGCAGAAAATATGTGGAATTGATGAGCTTAGCAATGAAGAGAACAGACTGGAAAAATAGATTAACATGTAATGTGGCTGCTCTCTGGACTTCTCCATAGGATAGAATACTATTGATGATGATAACCCAATTTTATGCAGTAGATTTAAGGAATACATCATGTACATAAATTGTTTTAACAATTTTGATAATAAACAATAAGGTCATATAAAAATTATATTAGACAGTCAAATTTATGCAGAATAAATTATTAGCCATGTAGTTTACGATGGTCAGTTTAAATACTGCTAGTCACATACTGTTAGTCACTTGCAAAATTATTGATTAATATATTATCATCAACTTCTACTGTAATTGACATCCTTTAATTTTGACCATAAATGTTAGCTACTAAAATGTTGTATGTAAAATCCTTGAGGAATATTAAAAAAATATAACCAATCTTGATGTCAGCAATTCCATCAATTTTAATTCACTTATTTGGACATTTTTCTTTGAAAATTGAAACGTTCATACTTGGAAAATCCAATATGGCAGGGCATCATATTTATGGAAAGAAGCATTAAATTGCATTTAAACAAGATATTCTATCATATCAAGATAATTTTGAATATTCACTGGTGGTTGTCATAAAAAGAGTTTAATTACAACACTTTAGGAATTGTCCTAAATGGCTTTTGTTATAAAATGTAGAATTTTATGATGCCAGAAATATAAATATTGTTTTTTGATATGTTCTAGATGAAAAAGATACCTTCACTAAAAAATATTTGACCCAAAATTCTGTTATCTTGGTTAGTATTATCTAATATGGTGACAGAAAAGTTCTTTGAGCAATTAAAATCTTGGTGGATTGTCAAGCGTTGTTAGCCGAGAGGTCAGTGCAGCTGCCTTGCAAGCAAGCAGTTGGTTGCAGACGGTTGTTGCAGGTTCACCTCCCGGCTGATGCTATGACATATGGAAAAATCTTGGAGGATTTTCTATGTAATAGTTCAAATTGTAAGGATGCAATTTCAAACATTTGTGCATCAATTTATGTTATGTAATATAAAATAATCATCTCTTTCTTAAATGCAATTGATTTAGAGTTTCGTGTTTAACAATTCCAGGTTTTATAAATTTTTCATACTACCATATAATTTTGAATTTGTTCTGTTTCACTGTGTTATAACATGTTCTAAATTTTTACTAAATTTTTATGTTAAATATTTTTCAATGCCCAACTCAGTATATTGCGTTTTCCTTTTATGGATTCGTAATTAACGTATCAAAGTCAAGTAATCATAATGACATACAATACCACAAATATTTATATTTAGAACTTGGAGTTGTTTTATTATTATTATTTTAAAACAAGATCTTTCAAATATATCTGCAACTTAATGATTTGATTTCTGTTTGAAGTGATTAATATTGCTGTTATAAAATTAAAAAATTATCTTGTAATAGTAAAATCAGGGAAATAAACAACCATCACAATAATAAAAAGATACTTGAAGAACATATATTCAAAATTTATATATATTAAGTACATGTAAATAAATCATTTTTATATAGCGCGATGTTAGTATTGACTGTTAGTATTCGTTCATTTATAGTTAAGATCTTCAAAGCGCATGTGCAACAGCGTAATGCTATTTTAAATGTATTAAGTACCAAAATGAAAGAAGAAAACGGAATGATATTTTTGAGAAAAAAAAATCCATAAATATCATCGAATAAAATCATGAAAAGATTAGAGAAGAAAGATAAAAAAAATAAAAACTTTAATTTTGTCTTCTAAAAAAAAGAATTGTCAAGTTATATATAGATATAATAAACACCTCCACACTTCCCCAATTCTTTTCAAATTCATATAAATAAAGATATAATAAAAGACAAATGACCCCCAAGATGCATTTCGTGCTGAACCAGCACTCATCAGTTGGCCCAGGTCACTATCTCTCATATATATCTTTATTATATGTAAAGTATTTATCTAGAGTAAATTGTTACATTTTTCATTTACCATTATCAAACTCCCTCCACTCACAACTTTGACGCCATCCATTTCAGATAAATACACTAATGATTATTACTAATCATTTTCGAAACTAGAGATTATCTCTAGCACAGATATAAACTTTAAACCTCAGTTAAAGATTAATATATCTGATTTTTAAAATTTACACGCACGGAGTTATTCACCTTTCTCTGTCCCATATGTAATATCTTTATAGATATAATAAACACCTCCACACTGCATTTAATAGTATCGAAAGGGATGATGATATGCGCACATATATATTTATAATTTTACAAAATACAAGCAAATTTTAAAAAAATATTTAATATTTTTAAGTAAATTCAACTAATTTTTAAAAATATCACATTTCAAATAATTCAATGCTTATTACTTCAGATTTAATCCAACAAAAAGAAGTGTAGCATATATATATATAACATATTTTAATTCTTATTAGATCACTGTTAAATCAGGAAGGCAAAAAGATTTAAGTATTTTTGTGTGAAAAAAAAAAAAATCATGGCAAAATGCGTTTGATTAAAATGAAAGATAATTCTCTTCTGAAACAAAAGAAAACTTAATCCCTAAATAAAAAGTGAGAAGATAGGAATTTGTTTATGAAAAAAAAGAATGAAATGTCGTCACCTCTGGCACGTGGAATTGTGTAAAATAGTAAAACCTTTTTGAAATATAGATGGAAAGCTATTTTTAAAAAAAATCCCATCTAAATCTTTGGCAAATATTATTCAAATGATTTTAAATAACTGACAAAATTCTTGAGAATGTCATTTTGATAAAGAATGGCAAATGGACAATTGAAAAGATATTTCTTTCATATTATATACAGATTTAATATATATATATTGTACCGAGACAAAGTCGGTACAGGTATATACGCACACACACGAGCAATGTAAACACGCTATATTTTTTCTCTTCTTTCACTTTCAACTTATGATAAAAAATAAATGTAGTTTTCTTTCAATGCGTTATAAAATACACTGTAAAATAAAATGTTAATATTTCTGATTAAATAATTAAGGCTTTCATACAACCTATTATAATAATATTCTCTAAAAAGAAAGAAAATAATAAAATATAAAGTACTATTAATATGCCATTTTTAATCTCAATAAGTGATTCCTACTTGTATATGCCGCGGGGGTAATTAAAAGGGGTTTTATTTTAGATTATAACTGTAGTGAAAGTTAAAAGCTTATAGAAGTGATTTTGAGACAGATTAAATGCTCGACTTTTAAATTAATGTAAGTTAAATTGTTCTCTTAAAACACGCACACATGTATGCATAAAAGGTGTGAATGAGTATGAATTTTTTTTGAGATTGTAATATGAGATTGCATAAACCTAAGATTGCCTCAAGCATATGGATTGAGTGGACATTACGTAGGACACGGACCCCAACGATTAACTCAAAGAATATTGAACTCTGGGTGGAGATTCGATCCTCAGATAATAACCAACCCATATAAATATGAATCTAAATCTAAAGAAAAAATCTTTTTGCATTCTTTGTTTTGTTTTGCTTATGCTTATAGTTTTTTTAAATTCCTCCGGAAGCTACAACTAGAACTTTTCTCTTTTTTTTGCTATCCGGTTTATCCAAGATGATCACTGTGAAATTAACATTTCGAGCGTCGATCGTCATGATGGGCTAGAAACCCTTCAGTGATTGATCGACGCTCCACCGCCAGAACATCTCCACAGCTATGAATGATCAACAACAATACCGTCCGAACATAGTGCTCCAATCAGTCTAAGGATGTTGTTCCGTTTAATATACAAGAATCGTCCAAACATACTACACTGAACTTATGTGAAATGAATGACCATGTATTATGGAAACCTCATCTATCAGGTTCGAACCCTCACCAAACTAGAAGCAGCAGAAGACTAAGCAAAATCCTAGGTAAACATTTTTTTTTATAACGCTTCCATTCATTCTTTACGTAAACTTAAAAGGCAATCTCATAATTAAGTAAAATCGACTTTCATAAATCAAATATAAAATGATCCGTAATCTCTCATATATTAGATCTTATTATTTTAATCTCAACTTTCGTAAATAAAAATATCAGATGCTACATAGCCCATCATATTTAAATCTTAGGACTTTTCCAGTCATGAACTTTGATCCTAATTATTATTTTCTTTCGCAGATAAACTATAACACACACCTACTTTCAAAATGTAATAAGAGAAAATATATTTTATCAGCTATGTTTATTATGCATAATATGTTCTTTTCTGTGCAAGAATGCGCGTATGTGTGTGCAAATAAAGCTATTAAGCAATATTTCATTTTTTTATAATCAATAAATTTTTTTTATTTATTTAAACTAGTCGAGCATTCCTCAAATCATTTTCTATAATTAAATATTTTTTTGAAGTTATTATTATTATTAGCATTTATTCATGCAATTAATTATTTTACTTTTAAATTTGTCTTTCTTATTTTTTTTTTTGTTTGTTTATCTCTTTTAAGTTTCATTCATAAACATCGTGCCGTAAGTCACGATGTTTACTTATTATGTAGTTAACATAGGTTTAAGAGTTGGGAGGGCCTATTATTAATAAATATAAGTAAATGTCAATAGAGCTAGTATAAATAATTCTATTGGATTGGATGATAAAGGGGGATGATATTATAAGCGTCTAGTTGTTTATTCTAATGATGCTTCAACCGAACATTCGTATTAGTTATAAATAACCAATGATCTCGTCCAATGCTTGGACCGATCTGTTAATCAACCGACCTTCTTATCTATTGGTTAATATTGTGTCATTTGCCAGAATAAGAGTCTTGAAGGCAATCACATCGCGACCCTGAGTGACCCCTATTGGTCCATGCTGGGAGTTTGAGCTTATGGGCAGGGATTAGACTTCAAAATCGTTTTGATATGACGTAAGGTGATGCGAGAAATTAAATTATGATGTGATGTGATGTATTATGGCTTCTCCTTAAACGAAGTCAAGAATATCTCAGCAATTAAGCCCAGATAAACCTGTTAGCCACTTTCTTTTACATTCCCCACTCTAAATTTACCCATAATCTGCTCTATCCCATTTCCACAACATAATTTTTGTCAACTCTATAACCTTTATATCTAAATCCCCCTTATCTTTTCCCAAACCTAGCATAAAAACCAATAATTCACTTTCTGTATAATCACTCTTTTCATATTTATTTTTCCACAACTTCATTATATGTACCCTTTCTGTTTTCAAATCATCGTATCTGGCGCCCTCTTGTGTTGATAATGAACAACTATTGATATAAGAAAAATAAATAAATCTTTACGCTGTATCATGTTTGTTTTGGAGTTCACAATCCTTTTTAGGAACGGTTTAATAGGGAGCCGGTGCATAGGGGTATAAGGGGACGGTAGAATATATATTAAAAATAAAATGTTTCAGTTAAAATTTTAAGCTTAATAATGGGTTTGGTCCTGAAAAAAGTAATTGAAACTGAGTTTGAATACAAACGTTCTGCAAACAATAACAAGTATATCTATTGCACGTCAGTGCACGTAGTCTTGTCTGAATAATGTGTGTATATGCATAAATATTCACACTTGTGCGCAGCCATATGCACACATATATGTATAAAATATAATAAATTGCTACGATTGATTAGAAAAGATATTTGTTGAGAATAACAAAAAAACATAAAAAAATATAAAGCCAAGCCAATGTTTCTAATGCAAATTTATAAAAAGAAGCAAAAACAATATTTAAAGATTAGGCTAAGTTAGAATATCTTTCTCAAAGTTTATATTAATTGGATTAATAAATAGTTAATATTTATTCATTTAGTAAAAATTAAATAAAAACCTAATTTGTTTTACTTTACTGTGAAAATATATTGATTTTTATTCGATCAGAAAAATATTCTTTAAAAATGTAGATAATTTTTTAACAGAAAATATACAGATTAATTTCGATAGTATAAATTGTTACATAGGTAAACTTAAATAACTTGGTTTAACAGTTCTACGATTCTGTTCCCCCCAATTTAATGTCCAACAACTTTTTATGAATTTATATTATTACTTTTGTGATCATTCATTTTTATCCTATATTATTTTATCCTACATTATTATCATTATTAGGGATTATCAAATCTATATCAACTTCTTGTAATCATATAAATAAATGGTGTTCTGATCTATTGATAAAATTGTTAACATTGTATACACAATTAGTTTATGATTGCTTTTTATTATGCATTTTGAAATGACTTTTTTTAAAATAAAATAAAAATCAATAAAGATAAGTCTTATGAAAATTTGTTAAAGAAAACGAAACTCGATATTGGTTTCTCTATAGAATAAGTTTTTAAACAATAGATTTTAAAAATGCACTTAACTATGATGTCTCAATTTTGCTAATCTATATTTACTATTTATAAGTTTATGAGGGGATGGATATTAACTTAATTACTCCTATAGTTGGTAAAGCCATGTTCAGAAATACATGTTAGAAACAAAATTGCAGCACCGATATATGTCTGTGACATGAGCTCGCCTCTTTAATATTTTCTTTTTATATATAATTTCTTATGATTGTAGGCACATTATTCCAAGAAATTATCTAAATATTTTCATTGTTAAATGAGAATTACACTAAAGTTTTTTAATACTTAGCATGGTATAAACTTAACAAAAAAGACACAAAGATTTCTCCTCAACGCATTGGCTGGTTAGATGGTGAACAATATAGCCTTCTCGCTATTGCCCAATCTTTTTTCAAATCTGTAAAACAATTTCCCCTTTGATACCTGGTGTACATTTTAATTAAATCATTGAAAATTAGTTATTTATATATTCCCTTTTTATAAGCAGCGAACAATCCTGATTTATGTTTGTTTGTTTTTTCCCATCAAAAAATACAAAATGTGGACTTGCACATTTTATTAACCAAGTATTATATATGTATATACCAGATAGTATTATATATGTAGAGATGCTCCTAAGCGCGTGTGTTCATACACACGTATATATTCTTTAATAATTCAATGAATGTGACCTAAGTAAAAGATTTGACCTCATTTATCGAAAAGCTTATGACATTTTCCTTATAAATTTTTAATATTTAACTAAAAAGATGATACTGGGAAAAATTCAATATATAAAATGGTCTGTATTTTATGTAAAAATATATATAATTTTTCATTAGGTAAGCAATAAATAAAATAAGTTTTCTTTTTTTTTTTATAATTTTATGTTAAGAAAAAAATTGAAGATTTTGAATCATAAAACATGCTATCTATTGCTACAATCAGCATGTCTAAAGAATTTTTCCAAAATTTCAATTATTCTTAAACCACAGGTGGTTCCTTATCAGAGGCCTCCATCAGTCTAAGCCACTCAGAAATGATTCGTCTTGTTTCATTTTCTTCTTGAATTTGATGTTTCTTTAAAAAAAAAAAAGAATGAAAGAATAAAAAAATGAATTCGTTTGAGTTTTCTTTTTTAAAAAAATAAAAAAAATAAAGATAATTCACATAAACTACCGCCATAGCCATTCTTTAGCCCAATCTTTCTTGCCCCAGCATGAGGTCAGTTTTGGTTTTGAATAACGGAGAGAGTAAATCAATAAAAAATGAAAAAAGAAAAATAAATGAAAATCATTGCATCTTCTCATCAAGGTTACATGAAGGTCACATGAACATGTGCTGGAAAATAAAATAACTAATTTAATATGTTGACATTTAATAACAATAAAAATTAGCAAAACATAATTTTATATAAATATTGACAGAAATTCTCTTTTTAAAAAAAAAATAATAACTTTTAAAAAATTATTTTAATAATACTTTATATTTACTTGAGAGATTATTGATCTCTATTTTCGCAAAATTTAAACTTACTTCAACAATCAATTATTAAAAAGTAAAAGATAGGTAATTTGCTTTTTATTCAATTTGCTATCCAAAATAAAAATTATTTAAAAAAAAAAAAACGATTGCGGAAATACATCTTTATTCCATTGTAAGAGGCAGTTGTAATCTGATTATTTACACGTTTGAGTTTATCTTCTTAGAATTCTATACATCTTAGCGACTTATGCTTGTCCAATAAAACTAATGTATGTAATCATCAATCTCAGATACTGCTTAAATTAGTTGCTCAGATCACTAGCTGCATTATATACTAATTGCAACAAACAGTTGTCTCTTTAGTTAGAGTAGAATGCTGTAATAAAAACAGTCCAGTTTAATTTCTGACAGGTAAAAAGAAATCATATAAAAACATAAAAATAAAGAGAGCAGTAATTTAACTATTAATTATGAAAAAAGTTCACACATGACTCTAGAACGCTTATACAGCTCTAAAATGATTGGATTTCAGTAGCAATAATGATGATTTTAATTAATAACTTGATATTTAAAATGTCTCTAACCAGATCTTCTTCTGCCTTGTTTCCATCCCTCAACCATATGATAAAGTTATCTCTCTTTTCTTATTCCGTAAAACAAGATAGTTTGTCTTATTGGAGGAAAATATGTATTATTGTCAGGAATCTTAAAGGCATTTATCTTATATTTATGATTCCAGCTTTCTTTCTTCAAAAAAAGAAAAGAGAAAAGATATTTGCTAAAAAATATAAACTAACTACCACAAACTTTTAGATAAATAATCAACTAGTAAACAATGTCAATTTTAGGTCTGCTCTTGCTGTGAAAGATATTTCATCTCTCTTACACAAATTTGTACAAGATCATATAAATACAAAAAAGAAAATCAAAATAATGAACTATGTAACTAAAGATTTGAAATTTGCTATTTAGGAAATCATATTCAAACCACTCCAAATCTTGTCTTTGTAGAATTAGTATAATTCTTTTTAATAAAGCAGTAGCTGTTTTCAAATAAAAACTAGCCTCCACATTTAAAGTTTAGTTTCAGATCCTCCAAGAAACGTAAAAATTTTAATACTTTCTTCATTTTTATAAATCAATTTCTGTAATATCATATAGATTCATTAAAGATATATTTTTGCACACATTTTTTTATCATGAAGACCATCATCTGTTTCAATATTCCAAAAAGAATATGATGGCATAGAAACATCTAAACGTACCAACTATAGCCGACTTTAGCATTGAGTATGAATGTTTTCTGAGATCAATCACTGCAATCAAAACTTTATAAAGATAATATTGTTTTAAAGAGGTCTATTTTACAACAACAAAAAAAGGCCATTACAATGCAATAATATACTTTTTCGTAAAACATATGGTTCTAAAAACTATAATCAATTTTTTTCATGAAGATGGTGGTGGCTCCTTTTCTTAATGCAGTTATTAATACAAATATTAAGGGCATAACATTACAATTTTGTCTTAGAATTTTGAAGCATAAATAAATCTCATTCTGACAAATTTTCTGTTAATAAGCAATATCTAGAATTCTCCTACTTCTGCTTTTAATATTTTCATTTCATTGTTGTCTTTGTTTTTTTTTCCATATGTCATAGCATCGGCTGGGATGCAAACCCACACCCATCTGCAACCAACTACTTGCTTGCAGGGTGGGTGCAATGACCTCTCGGCTAACAACGCTTGACTTGTTGTTTTTGTTTTTGAGTTTACATATAAAATGGTAATAACTGATAATTAAAGATGTCTCTACCCTTCAATCAATTCCAAGCATCAATTAAACTTTAAACTTTCACTATGAAGATTATTGTAAAGTTGTATTTATTAGCTTAATAGTGCACTTGTCTTTTCAGATCTTATTTTTAAAAAAAACATTCCCAATTGCTCTGATACATTTACCTTAATGATATAATAGTTTTATATTTAAGAACTGCCTATACGTTTCTGAAACAATTCCAGCTAAATAAAAGAAAATCTGTTTGTACTTTGAAATGAATCAGTTGCACTATGTTTTGGTCATATATTCTCCTAAATATGCAATGTATTTATTTTATATCCTTCTTGTTAATTATATATTCAAACACTACACTCATCACAGGCATACTGATAATGACATAATTAAAGAGAAATTTGAACCCAAACTTTTAAGCTCCCTATAATCATTCACTCTATCAATAAAACCAATACACATGACCACATACATGTGAAAAAGATAAATGATCACCAATATACATGTTTCATGCTAAAAAACTTGAAAGTCTGAGGTCATATCACCTTTAATTGCATCTAGGTTAAGTATATACATTATACTTGTATTTCGATGTTAATGACATAATGCATTTTTACTATTTATCTATGGTTAATCAGATATCTTTACAGTATTTTTGTATGTAATTTGTAAAGATCATGTTGTTACTTTTTTTTTACTTTTTAAAATTTCATAGATTATTGCAATTTGAACCCAGCAATTTTTTTAATCATGCTTCAACTATACATAATAGGCTTTTTATTTTAAAACTTTCAATCTCAAGAATCTTTAAATTTTTCTTTATTAATGATACTAACTGTCTTCTTTAATATGTAGTTTCTTAATAATACTTTTGCAATACATTTTTATTATCTTTTTTTTTCTCATGTGTCATAGCATCAGCTGGGAAGAGAACCCGTTAACCCAGGATAACTGCTTGTAAAGCAGCCGTCGCTGTTCTCTCGACCACCAATGCTTGACTTATCTTTCTTTTTGTTAGCCTTTTCTTGAAAAGACATATTGATTCTGGTCAGGACCAATGCAAAAGGGTCCAGTGCCTCTAGGCAAAGAAAATTCATGTTTCTTTTATCAATATGTACTTACATAATACTCATATGCACAGCCAAACATAACATAGCCAAATATAAACAAATTTGAAATTAAAAAAAAATTTTTAATTGACAAATAATATTAAAATTGCAAAAAAAAAATGAAGTTTTTTTCTTTTACTATATGAGACATCAATAATTTATTAACATATATTAATAAATTTTTTCATTTTAAAGTTAAATACATATTGCAACTTAATTAATTTTACATGCTTTTGTTTTTGTGAATGTTTGAATTAATATATCAACATCAAGATTAGTTGCAATTTTATGGTTTAACTCATAGCATTACTTGATCTGTCAGTCTTTCTTGAACCATGGTTTGATTGAGTGTATCTTTTTTATAATTTCAATTTTAAAAAACTTCTTTTTGAACTGGGTATTGGTTCTGGCAATGCTAAAATTTTTTCAATTGATAAATAAATTTGGAACACTGTTTACTAATTTATGTTGGCATATCTATGAGAGAATATCAATTGCTAATTGGCAAGTGTCCCATTGCTCTGGTGCCTGTAGGTGGCCACCTAGGTTCAGCTAATGGTAAAACTGACTTTAATTTTGATTAATCAAGTAGTCCTTTTCAAATGAAATTTATTAATAAATTAATTGTAAGCTCTTATTTAATAATGTTCAAAAGTGCTAAATTTGGTTAAGTTTACAATTAATTAAATAGTAAAAAAAAGTCTAGATTTAGTTTAATCATATATAGACAATAATTTATTTTTCCATGTAAATTGGCCATTAAAGATGTTTTTCACTCAACAATCTAAAAAAGCAACAATAATAATGAGGATAAACTAAGCCTAATATTTAGCAAGAACCACAGACTGAATATTTATGGAAGTCTTTCTCTAATAAAATTACCATAGATTGTTAAAATTTAAAAACTGATTATTTTAATCTATATTACATGCATGTGATTGATTGTGAGTATATAAAAATTTTGTTTGGTCAACTTTTTTTTTTTTTTAAGTTATTTCCCAAGTTAGAATTTAATCAAAAATATAAATATTTTTACATTCAAAAAGTAGAACTATATAGATATTGAACTTATGCACTTTTTAAATGTTTGCCTTAATAGTTGTCATTTCTTTTAGTCTTTCACTCACAAAACACTTTTTATAACAAAAAAACTATTAAATACTTCAATTCCAATTAAAAGGTTTGATGGTCATTTTATTTATAAATATTTCTAACTGCATATGTTCATGTATTATTATTAAAAAATATAGGCTTTTTAAAATCTTTTTCATGCAGTATTGTTATTGACAGTGTTTATATTACTACAATCTTGATTGTATTTCCAATATAATAAGTGGACATTTAGGTTAAAGACAAGATGGGCCATTCTTGTCTTTATGAAAATCGCTATATTGTGTCGTGGTTTGGAAGATCCCTCTATTGGCAAAATATGCTTGATTATTGTGAATTTTAAAGCACATTGAATACAAGTTAGTGCCTGTTCAGACTATTTACATAAGCTTTCTGTGCACTATATAAATTAATTACTACTTCTCAATAGTTTATAGAATTTCCAACAGTAAAATCATAATATTAACTCACCGTAAATCGCAAGATTTCACATAACTTAATTTGTAAAGGAAATAGTGAATTTAAACAGTGGAAAAAACAACTACTTAATGCTACCAAATCAAAATGCTTCAGATTCACCTATATAAGTGGACATTTAGGTTAAAGACAAGATGGGCCATTCTTGTCTTTATAAAAATCGCTATCTTGTGTCGTGGTTTGGAAGATCCCTCTATTGGCAAAATATGCTTGATTATTGCAAATTTTAAGGCACATCGAATACAGGTTAGTGCCTGTTCAGACTATTTACATAATCTTTCTGTGCATTATATAAATTAATTACTACTTCTCAATAGTTTATAGAATTTCCAATATAATACCACTAAATGCACTATTTTTTTCTGGAAAAGAAGCACTGGCAGAATATAAAATAGAGAACACAAAAGTGCAATTCCATAAATATTTTAAAAAATAATATTGTTTTCCACTTTAATAATGCAAATAAAAATTGTATAATTATCTAATTTTATCTTTTAGTCCTTTACACTTGAGAAGTTTGCTTGTAGCAATGAAACCATTGGTTGGTTTTAGAGTTTATTTCATTTAGCTAGTCTGTTTGATTAATTTTATAAAAATATACAGTCATTTATACAACATTATGAATAGTCTAATATTTCATCTAATATCATAAAAAGCAAAGGCAATTTATAAATAAAAACATTTTTTTAAAATCTAATTATTATAACAGTATTACTGTTTAATTCAGTGGAGAGCAATAGGTACTGGATTGTTATTTTTATAGAATTTAAGTATATAGGAACAAAAATATGAAAAATTGTATTTTATTAGCTAATTTATATCAAAAATTTGTTCATAACTTTCAGTGAACCAATTTAACCTACAGACCGTCCTCCGTCTCTAAAACGTGCTGGCTGGATCAACTGCTCTGGACGCTTAGCCAGCATTTAATTATAGATCAAAAATTACAAAAATCAAAAATTACCATCTGGGAGGCATACAGTATAATTCGAATTATCCCACAATTGCTCTGAATTTTGGCTTCACCAACTACAAAATAACAACAATTTTTAAATTTCTCACTCTTGAGCCTAAATACCTTAATCTCATTATTAAAATAAACTTAAAAGCCATGCTCACAAATAAATTCCTTCATTTCAAAAGATTCTACAATAAGATAGACCCTATTTGTCAAATATGTAAAAGGCAAGAAGAGTCGTTCAACCATATAATATACTCATGCCCTGGGCTCAATAAAATAAATTTAGCCATATATCAAAACTTAAGGGTGGATTACTATAAAATCATGTTTATAAAGGAAGCCTTACAAACTAAACAGTTTCCTATTATTAGACTGTCAATCTTTATTATACATGCCTATCCCTGAACCAGTCAGTCTATTCATTAACCTTATTAGGAAAGTAAAAAAACAGAGACTTCATCATTGCATCAAAATTCATGTAAAATGAAACGTGGAATTTACTTAATATAGCAGATCCACCAAATCATTAGTTGCTAAGCAACAGATGAATAATATATTCATTTTGCATCAATGCTGATAGGTGAATAAAAAAGTTCCATCAGTACACTATTATTTATCAGAAGATAATCAATATACAAATGATCCCAGACTGTTGATGATATGTAAAACATAATATTTTCTGTCTGTTATAAGTTGTAAACATTATTTTTCATATATAAAATGCTTTTGAGATTAAGAAAAAATAAAAGAGAAAGCAGGTTTAATAAAGGCCCGGTGATAAACATGTTTGTGGGGGTTTTTTTTTCATTTTTGTATTGCCCTCTAACTAATAATAGTTAGACATTCACTTTCTGGTTAATTTTGGATAACTAATTGGTTGATTAAGGACTATCGAACTGGAAAAGAATCTCAGATTGTATTCATATATATACTTCATAATATTGTCTGAAAGAAAGATTTAAATAGAAGTATAGTTTTTATAAGGTGATGACTAAAATAAAATGTAAGTCCCATATTTATTGGTTGTAATAGTTCTCTATTTATGTATCTCTAGTTTTAAAAACCAATCCTAATACATTTTATAACAATACAGAAAAACCTCGATTAACTATATTTCAAAGGAATAGAAAACAAAATCAGTATAAAGGAAAACCATACTACCAGGAAGCTATTAAAAATTATATATAAGAACAATTTAATAACTATTAACATACTTATAAAATACAATTCGTATTTTATATTTCAAAACATTATAAAATGTGAGTGTAATATACTATAATTTTAATATGACAGTAATTACATAATATGCTTAAAAACTGAGATTAATATAAAATATAATAATTATACATTTTTTGATTTTTTTTTATATATATGTCAAAGCGTTGACCGGGAAGCGAACCTGGACAACTACTTGGAAGGCAGCTATGCTAACCACTAGGTCACCAACACACTGATTTTTTGGTTTTATGTTAATAACAATTTTGATTTTAATTTTACAAATAAAATATCTCTTAATTTCTGGTTAAACATTTTAGATACTATTTTTCGAATTATTTTAATCATTCGATATTAAATGTTTTTAGAAAAATTCAAACTTTGTTTAAACTTTTCATATATATTCAATTGTTATGTAACAGCAAACAAGTTAGTATAAAACACATCACACTGAGTGATATTCTTCCCTCTTCCTCAGATGTTGCCAGTCTTTCTGGTGAGGGTACTACCATGAGAATCAAATCTGGACTTTTAGATTTGTGCATATTGAATTTAAGCCTATTTGGGTAAAGCGTCATTTTAAATTCAATATTCACAACTCTAAAGATCTAGGTTTTATTCCCATGCTAGTATTGTCAGTGGTTAGGATTATAATTGAAGAAGAAAGGAGAATAATATTCCAAATATTGTATTATTAACTGACCTAAATACTATTTCTAGCAGTATATTTGAAAAGTTAAAATAAGGGTTGGACATTTTTAAAAACATTTAGTATTAGATAATGTAATGATAAAAAATCAAGTCAGATATCACATGACTTAATTTAATAAAGCTTAATTTAGCAGGCTTTGAGAATATCCTCAACCCCAGACTGTTTTCTGTTTCTGATGATGCCAGAAGCAGAAACCGGTCTGGGGTTAAGGATATTTTCAAAGCTTGTTAAGAGCTTATTTTGCGAGCTCTATATATAACATAGATAATGGAAATAATCCAATATATAATTACTACTAAAGTGCTATCATCACAAAGTCTTAGCCAAACATTTTAGATAGATCTCATAAAAAAATTAAGATATTTGGTGAAAAAAATCCTTGAGTGAACTTTAATGTGTACAAAATTTATGCTTCAATTCAACGTATAATTTTCCAAGACTAAAAACCCTTTGGGATTACTACTATTGAACTGTGCATATGCAATGTGTTCCAAATTGCTATACAAAGTAGTTATCATAAAAAAAAATTATTTTCACCAATACTTTATAAAAATACTTTAAGTACACCTTTTTTTAATTTAATAAAATAAATACTGTAAGACACATGAAATAATAACAGAAATAAACTATAATAAACCAGAATAGCAATTAAAACTGACACTTGTGCAAAAAGGATTTCCAATGAATTTAATTCAGAAGTGTATATATGATGAAGTGTTACACAGACAATATCATTTCCAAGTATTTGCTTATTCTATAGAAAAGAATGTAGAGCAAAATTATATGTTTTTGAAACAAATATTCATATACAAATACTATGTCAATACCACAATTTGTCAGTAGTTGATGATAGAACAAAATCTCACAAAATGATAAGCAAGAAAAAAGTAATATAATTTATATGAAGATAATCTGGATACAAAAAGAGCAGATGAAATATGCAGAAAAGTTAAGATAATGTAAAAAAAGCAATGCAATGAGTTTTCCTATAAATATATAATAAAATATTAGGTCTTCAATCCTCTATCTACTGTATTTTTCATTTCATTCTATAAATTGCAATATGGTGAAAAATCAATTTCCACAGATTATGTTTTTTAGCATTTAATCACAGTTCACATTAAGTTAAGCCAACCCAGAATGATATTCTGATTCATTATTTACTATACAAATATTATTCCAGTTTGTTATATGTTACAGTTTTGTGTGCAATAAAAATCTATGTGTACAAATTCATAAAAAAAAATCATAATTTTTATTTTATTATTTGAAAATTTTAATAGACTTTGAAAAACAATGTGAACTTATGTCAACTAATAATACTATCCAAATAAAAACAAACATTTATTTTATGCTTAGCTTCAATGTATTTTAATAACTGTTATATATTATAAAATAGTCTTATGGTGTAGTGGTAACATATCTACTTGTTATTCGAGTGACCTGCATTTGAATCTAAGTTGTACAAAACTTGAAATTTTTTTAATGTTCCAATCAGACTTGGATTTTTTCTAGGTACCTGGATCATAGTCAATTCAACCAACTGTCCAATATTAATTAATAAATAGATATCTAGGTATATTTAACTAACGTATAAAATAAGGTTGAAAACTACTCAAATTCCCAACAATTGGAAATTGACAAGTATGATGCATAATGCTTTCATCTTCACTGTTCCTATATAAGAGAATGTAGAAGCTAGTCTTTGCCTTGCTATGGTTTATTAAAAATCTGATTTCTATTACATAGTTAATGTCTTGTACATTATTAAATAATTTATACTTTTCGAATTGTTTTTATTTAAAATACCCCAAAGGCTTTGGTTTGGTAATATTTTTTTTTTTTTTTTTTTTCTCCTCCCAATGTTTTCCCTTTTTTTTTTTTTTAAAAATAAGTAAAAACTGGAAATATGAATGGATTCACTTTTTTAAAGATGGCACCCCCCCCCCAATTGCACATTGTTTTTACCAAACTTCATCTACAATGTACTTATTTATATTTTACACATAAAAGGTGTTTAAAATATGTTCAATTTTTTATGTTTTCTAATGCATTACATTTACTTGTGTATTCTATGAAGCTGAAAATGATGTATGTTGAAGTAAAGAAAAGATTTACTATTTTATTAACTTCTACAAATACATAAAAAGTGGTTTAATGATATACTTCTTTAAATAAGAACTGTATGTTTAAAATATTAAAGTAGTACTAGAGAACTATTGGCCAAACAAAGCATCTATCACAATGCTACTAAACAACAGCATTCTTAGTACTCTGTTTATATCTTTTTAAGTTGCAGTATCTATGCTTAATATAAAAAGTAAAAATATAAAAAACACAAGAAGGTAAATACATAGCTGTGATTATACAAATCAATTATAGAAAAATTGAAAAATATTTATTAATAAACAATTTTTAAACAGCATCTGGGTTTCTCTCATTTTTTACCATCTACATTTTAATAATTATTCTGTCTATCATTTAATAACATATTTCTTTATTATATACTAATATCAATTTTATTTTTTAAATTCTTGCTCATATAAATATTTAAATTATGATACTCTTATTTTTTTTAGGAAATACTTGTTTATATTTTTATATACTTGCAAGAGGTTTTTTTTAATATTAAAAAAAATAAAATAAATATTTGCAAAAGTTTATTAAATATTATATATATATATATATATATATATATATATATATATATATATAAACTTTTATATATGGCTATATTATATATATATATATATATATATATATATATAATATAGCCAGTAAATCTTTTATTCTTAGTGAGTGGAGGAATTTTTCTAATATATACATAATAAAAAGTGTTATCTTATTATCATTTAATAGATTAATAGCTTATAAAATTATGAAGTGCAATTCTAGAATCTCGCAAATCAATTTGATTGGTTTTATATTTGTTTCTAGCATACTGGATGCCTGTTGTAATTTATACTTCTGCTGTTAATAAGCCAATAAACATCACATGATCCCCACCTTTTATGCTTGTGTATAACTGTTGTCAGAACAGGCAAAACTCACTATAAGTATTGCCACACACACAGCAAGCTAGAGTAATCGATGGATGCCAGAAGGCTTGTGCATAAAATCCCCATCTAGTGCATACTCATTCAATATCCCCAGACTAGTTTCTGGATTGTGGCCTGGGAATATTGGCTGAGTAGGCACTAGATGGGGATTTTATGCACAAGCCTTCTGGCATCCATTGATTACTCTAGCATGCTGTGTGTGGCAATACGTATAGTGAGTTTTGCCTGTTTTAACTTCTGCTGTTACATACATCTTACAGGAATCCTTCTGCATCAATCTGCCAAATGAAAGCACCATGTGAAATTATGGGGCCATGTAACACATTGTTTTGTAAAGTGCATTTTGCAATTTTGTCATTTTTTTTATATTGGCTGAAAAGTTTGACAATGTAAAATTCTGTTTTCATTTACAGAAAATGACAAGGAAAAAAGTTATAATGCTTGAAATAGATTATAAGGAATCTGATCTTATAAAAGCACAAGTTTATGAATGGTTTCATCGAAATGTTAAATATACCACATTCCTAAAAAGCATGACAAGTGAAGTCCAAAATCAAAATAAAGCTTTTTTTGTTTTATTTTATTTTTTGATGCAAACAGCATTTTTCTTGAAAATTTTGTTTGTAATGGTCAAGCACTTCATCTGCAAGTTCTGAAACATTTATGTGATGCAGTAAAACATAAACATCCTGTTTTGTGGTAAAGAAAGAAGTGCAAGCTTCATCCCCACAAAGTGTCATCTCTCAAATCATTGAGTGTAAAACACTATTTAATTACATTCAGCATATCTATCAATTGTATTTGCTCAATCTCACTTCATGTGATTTTGTTTTTAAAACTCTCGAATAAAAAAATGACTCTTTTTTTTGCAGACTTAGAAGTGGTAGAAAGAAATGCTGGAGGCATTAAAAGGCATCACTTTGCAAGTATTTCTGGACTATTTTGAAAAATGAAAAACATTATTAGACCAATGTATGGCATCCAATGGATAGTAATTTGAAAGAGATTAAATTTAGAACTTAAAAATAAATAAATAGTTTTTTAATATAAAATTCCAGTTATTTTTTGGTACCCCTGTCTATATATTATGTTTTTTTACTTAAAATAAAACAAAATCAAGTCTTTAAAGCAACAATAAATTTAAATCTGTACATTTTAAATTTTATTCCACTCCCCTTTGAAAGAAACCTATAATTGTCTAATAGTTTTGCAATATACAGATAATTTAAATGATGAATCACTCAGGAGGACATGTGCTATTCAAGTATTAGAAGTGATAAATTGAATACCTTTTGACTTCATTATTCACCCATTATGCTAAACCATATAAGGCATGCAGTAATATTAATAGCTATAATAGCAATATCTTTATAAAACAAAATGATTTAATATTTTCCAATAACACTTTGTATTATAACTAAATTTATTTACTTTTAAAAAACATCATATATATATATAAATTATCTTTGTATGTTGAAATTGTTGTATAATTTTTAAAACAGGCAAAACTATCCATATAGTAGTGCCACTCAGTGCAAGCCAGAGTAATCAGTGGACGCAAGAAGGTTTGTGCATAAAGTTCCTATCTAGTGCCTGCTCACCCAATATCTGAGGGCTCTCAAATCCAAGGTTCTTCACTGATGAAAGCCACAAGCTTAGAACAGTCTGGGAATATTGTACAAGTATGCACAAACTTTCTTGCATCCATTGATTACTTTGGTTTGCACTGAGTGTCACTACTGTATGGAGAGTTTTGCCTGTTTTAAAAGCTTGAGCAAGCATAAGAAATAGTGATGATGTGATATTTAGTGGGTTAAATATTATTCTTTAGAAGTTCATTGTTATATATGTAGTACATTGAATTAAAACCGTTTGAACTTAGCATGATCTCATAAACCTGATGCAATTTGTTCCATTGCTTTTATTATAAATATTTTGTATAAACCTGCAAAAAACTTAAAATGTATGAAATCACATAACAATTTTAAATAACCAGCTTATTCTTATGCTGTTAAATCTTCTGTATTATGAAGTAAATGTATGCTGATAATAATTTAAGATTGTTTATTTCCGTCTTAACTATTTGAAGCATATCTAAAATAAGTTATCTAAAGTAAGTCTTTGAATTCTTTTCATGTATTTGACAAATAATGTGTTTACACCCAAACATTTGTTTTGTCAAGAGATATACTTGCATAAACTTCAAGTGTGAACCATAAAAATGTTTTTCTTAATATTTTAAAATTGAATCATATTTTATAATGTATTGCACCACCTGTTTTATATAGAACACAAATTACTTTTTGTACTATAATATTAATATCATCTATGTTTTTTATTACTTTTTAAAATGCTTTTTTAGAACCCATCATTGACAGTTTCGATTGCTGCAGTAATCTTCTTCAGAACTTTTACTGTGTAAAAAAAAATGTTAGAATTTTAATTCTTTTATTTTTTTGTAAAGTTGATTTCACTATGATGCATTTGTATTTCTTCTCTGGTAAAATACTTATAAAATATTTATATAATTCACGATATTCAATTTCATTTTTTAAATCATTTTTTAAATTAATAATGTGCTGTATATTAGTATGCTTAAACTCTTTAATTTCATAAATATATAATTATTATGATTGATTGTTTCTAATTATTTTCATTTATGAATGCTCATAAAATTTTTGAAAATATGGTAAATGAGATGACATTGAACTTATCACTATAATAAGATCTTATTTTTATTGGATCGAGCTTAAGGAGGGAATAGATGATTAATGACTTTCTTAAAAAAAGTCGTTGCTGTTTTTTAAATGATTAACTTGAATATAGCTTTATTGGAAAGGCAGACACTGCTTATATTATAATGATATGCTTAGGATAGAATATGAGGAAGAACTGCAATTAAGAAAAATGTTTGATGCAGAAGAAATTACAGAATGTGATATATGTTGACATATTAAGCATTTTGTTTTTTTTCTTTTTCTCTCAGGTTTAGAATGGACATATTCATTTATGAGTAATTATTTTTATTTACTTTATCAAAATCAATCTTTTTATTATATTATTTATGATATAAAGAAAAGTAATGCCATTCCAATATAAAATCTTTTGTGAGTTTTCTGATATCTTCAGGATTTTGAATGTATCCTTTGAATATTTTTTCTAATTCTGATTTATTTGCAATAATTTTCATGATTGTTTTAATAAACTGTGTGATAAAAATATTGTTTTGTGTATGTGTGTGTGATTTATAGTAAAATATAATTTACTTTTACTATTACTTCCCTGAAACTTCGCTGGTATCTATTTTACTATTGGGAGAGAGAGGGGAGGTAGTCACAAAGATAGAATTCGTGTTAAAAATATTTTTGTTACATATATATAATTTTAAGTATATTTTTAGCAAATTTCAAATATTTTATTAGTTTTACACTTTGGTAAAAATATTTTGTGCTATAATCGAATTTTAACTTTATTGTGCTAAGTAAGACTATTCATTTCCTATTTCCAACTGATTTAATTATATTAACAACCATTGCAGAATTTTTATTTTCTATTTCCTATATGAATCAAACTTTTTTCTTCTTCATGATTCAATTTGACTGTAAAAAAATAATAACAGATTCTCAAGAAAAAAAAATATGACCAAATGTTGTTATACCACTTAATAAATTAATGAAGCAATACCGAATGTGAAGGCTAAGTTGATAAGTTTCTGTTTGTATTTTTCAGTCCCTCCGTCCTATAAATAATAGTCTTACATATAAAAATATTCCTGAACACGTTGTAACATTGCTTTGCTTGTATTTTATTTAATTGTAAAGATTTCTATTAAACAAAATAAATCAATTAAATCAGGAAAAAATACACAAAGATAAATCAAGAAAACTCACAAGTTTTCGCTATAGAAATTTAATATATGTAACAAAATTCTCCAAATCTATTTGCAATCTGACCTCACAGAAACTAAAAATAAACGTGTAGATTCATTTTAAAATATAAAAGCTGTATGTGCGTTTAAAGTTATATACTATAAGTGTACATATAATGTAAATAAAATTTTCACATCTCTTTATTTTACATTTTCAAATTTGTTTAAAGTATTAATAAAATTAAAGGGCAGGTTCCTGAGTGATGTTATTTTTGAAGCAGACTATCTTCAACGCAAGGTGTGCAGTTATTTTTTTCCTTTATATGAGATCAAAATTAAAATTATTTATGAATAGTTGTATGTAGATTAATTATAAATATATTTATATACACATACGGTTATCTGTTCAGATCATATATGCGAGAATAAATGTGAATGACTTATCCGACATACATTTTTTTTTCTCTCAGCTGGGATTAATCCAGAAACTATTAAATTCTTAGACTGCCATTCTAAGATTACGGTAAACTACACAAAAAACAATATATTCATATATGGAAGTGTATGAATGTGTGTGTATAATTATAAACATTAATTACTAAAATGATAAGACAAAAAATTTTCAATTTAATTTTACTTTTTTCCTTGAATAAGATATAAAAATAAAGTACTAAAATAATTATAATTATTTATATATATAATAACAATAAAAAATAGTAAATATAACAATATTTAATAATTATACATAATCTTTCAAACCATAGAAGTGCTTTCGGTTAATCACTTAACCTTCTTCAACTGTCATTTAAATTCAAAAAAACATAACAGAAGCAAATGTCATCACTTGATATTCCATGATTCCTAAATTTAATGTTAGTGGATTGTCTATTAATTATATTCATTTTATTTCTATTTATTAAAATTACCTCCTTAATTATTCTTTTATTATGATTTCTCTCTTCATGAAGAATATTAATACTTTCAGGATCAAACTTAAATTTATATTCACGTGATCTTTCATGATCCAGGAAAACTGAAGCATTCATTAAATCATTATTATTTTTATTTTTTACACACTTGTATAACAATTGATACTCCTTTGATCTTTTCTCAAAACTGTTACTCAATTCATCTTTATTTGATAACATACTTTCATTAAAAAATTTGATAAACAATATTACTTTTTGCTTTATTTTTTATAGTTATTGCAATATTTATTAATTAAAGGACATTATATATATATATAAACAGAAAAAAATGGGAAATATATTGTAATGGTCTAGTACTTACACTACAACTCTTCTTCAAAGAGGAAGATTAAAAAGAAATCTTAAAGTGTTTGGATTCTGTTTTAAATATCTTTTTTGTTAAGTTTATAACCACTGGCTTGTTTTATTTTTGTTTGGTTTTGGTCTGTTTTAATTGCTTTTGTATCATTCTTCTGGTTCATTCTTATGTTTGAATGTTTGTGAGTTTTGTGCTTCTTCATTTTATGATATTCTAGTTATTAGATGGTTTTCAAATAGCTTTGTGATTATTTCCATTGGACTTGAGTCTTGATTTATATTATCAATGATTGGTGAATTAGTGTTATCATCATCTGTCTTTGTTTTTTGCTAGTTTTTTCGGGTAGGTCTCCTGGGCTTTCTCTTGCTTTCTAGTTAAATTGGATTTGTCAGTTGCATTATTGTGTTGGGGATGCTTGGTGGTAACAGTGTCTCCATAATTTTTATGATTGTCTTATTTGTAATAATATGTTGTGTGTTTTATGACTGTTCCACTGTCAAATTCTGGCATGTATAAATTTGTTTTACTTCTTGAGTTATTTTTTGCTTGGCCTCCATTTTCTCTTTGATCATATTCATTATTTGGGGATTTTATTGTTTTTTCTGTGAACAAATCTATGAGGTCCAAGCTTGGTATCCCTGTTCTTTGTTATTATTTCTTTGTATAGTTTGTGCACTGCTATCCTTGGCAATTCCTATCTTTTCATCAGCTTTCTTGTCAGTGTTGAAATTTTGTTGTTTTTGTATGTGTGTGTTTTGATCTGTGAATAAGTTCTGGCAGGTTGGACATTGTACAGTAACATGTCCCCTTTTTTGCATGAATAACACTGTGGTTTTAGATCTCTGATATACAGAGTATAAATAGCTTCCTGATCCAGGATTTGTGTTGGTATATAATCTGTATCAGTATTTGAATGTAATTGCATTCTGAACTCATAAGTGTGTGCCTTTCAAGCATATCATTTTGAACATAATGACCTTGCCAAATAGTTCCCATCACCTTTTGAAAATCCTGTGCTGTGTATCTCAAGCAGGTGTTCTTAATTATTCCTGTGATGGTACTGTGATAGTTCTGGTCTATAGTGATCCATGTGATGTTATCCAATGTTATGATTTTTCTTTGAAATCTCTCCTTTTGTGTGACTTTACATTGTAAAATTTCAGAATTAGGTAAATTCACAGCTTACAACCAGCCATGTTCCAACAATAGTAATTAATGATTTCAACTTAAGTTATACAAAATTTAATACAAAATGATTACACCAAACGAAACTGCCACTCATGAGTACTCATAGCTTTATTGCTGCAGATTCAATGTCACACCACACTCATTGATCTCTGCTACCAAACATTATTATCACCTAATCAACTTCCAATTCAGTCCATGCCCATTTTCAAACCATACTTCCCAAACCTTCACAAAAAAATTTTCAGAGCCTCAAACAACATTCATTCATTTATAAAAAAAACAAAAACAATCACACTCCTACTTCCAACAACCAGTATTGAATTCCTATTCTCAGAGACATAGAACATGCTAAATAAAAATTAATGATATGCCGCAAGACCCAATTCAAGGGTACCAATCATTCATTAACATTTTATTCTTCAACATACAACATATGACAAGATACTCATTGTCCCTCCTGTTTAATGACACTAGCAAATGATCTTCACAAGAGGATCATCATCACCAAACTCATGTACAATACCCAACAGCAGCTATATCACAATACATGTAAACAATTAAAGGAATATCTTGCCACAAAAAAAAGAAAAATATGTCTTACACAACAACACACATGGACTTACCAATATATCCACTGGGCAGATACATGTGGTCTTGACTATGCAGAACACAACATGTTTAGCTTATATACTAACATTTCAAGAAAAAGCTACAAACATATAAACAATACACACCAACCACTAATCAGTTCAGAACACCTAAAACAGCTACTCCCTTTCAGATCCCACAATTTACTGAAAAACTTGGAAAATAATTCCCAACAGTTGTTATCCTGGATCCAATGGCATACCAGTGTTTATTTTTTCACATTTGAGTCAATTTACCACATAGTACTTTTTCAACCTTGCTAACATTCTATCACAAAAAATATACAATATTGGAAGACTATATCCTATAGCATTAGTGCAATTTAACAAAAAAATGGCCAACATATCAAATCTCAGCAACCTTTGGCCCATCTCCATGGGCCTGTGGGACATTGAAATATTAGAAAAGTTAGTTAAAGATAAAATAGAAGCACACATATTGCCCCTGATATCAAACATGCAGTATGCAGGGAAGTGATCCTCCACCATGCAGACTGCATTTGTATTTAAAATGATACAAAGTGCAGTGCAATAAGATTAAAAGTATGCCCCAATTGCAATTCAACTGGATATACATGAAGTGTTTGATTCTGTCGCAATAGATGTTGTAATAAACATGCTTGCTAATATAGCAACCTTATCTACCCTATTATATATCATCATTAATCTATTGGTCCCATATCAACATATATGGAAATAAACGTAAATTTTATATAATTTCAATAAAATCACATCTTACAATACATGAAAACTATTTGTATACATCAACTTGCTATTATCACCAATAAAAAGATGAGAGAGAAAATAAAAGTAATGTTAATATAAGTTTTTATTAGAGTTATGATGTTTAAAATCATAAGACTTGTAAAAGAAAAGAGTGAACAGTCTACTGCTGAAATTTGAAAAATGTTACAAATTCAAAAAAATCTTGGAACTGTGAGTTTCAGATTTGCAGTATTTTACTTGCATATAAAAATGCAAAATCATGTGCCAATAAATAATTTATTTTAATTAAAGATTATTTAATTGTTAATGATGGATGCACATTGACATATCTAGGCTGATAGAAGCATATGCAAATTTAAAAAGGTTAAGTCTTTCATCTTAAAAATAAATGTAATGCTGTATGTTATATGTAAGTATACAATTTTATATTTTTTATTATTTGATAAATGTTTAATTTATTATTGTGTTTGTCTGGTATTAACATGTCTGTGTTGTATATAAATTATATTTGTATGCAAATATAAAGAAAGTAGTAATTTTGATTACATCAATAAAATTCATACCATTTACACCTTCTTATACACTTTATCAATACTTTTATTTGTATTATTTGTATTACACTAACAGTTTCAACTGTCCTGCAGTCATCATCAGAGCTACAATATTAAAATATATAATTATATAATTATTACACTTATCCATATATATATATATATATATATGTCATATTATTATTACTATTTGCGGGATATTCCGTGTAGTGAAAAAGCTAAATGCTGATGTTTCAGTACAATATCAAGTACCTTCCTCAGAGCATCCTCTTTCTTAAATCATAAGAATGCATGTGATTTAAGAAAGAGGACGCTCTGAGGAAGGTACTTGATATTGTACTGAAACATCAGCATTTAGCTTTTTCACTACACGGAATATCCTGCAAATAGTAATAATAATATGACATCTTTTATCCGTGAAAACATTAGAATTAATATATATATATAATTAATACACAATATAAACAAAAACAAAAAGAATTATACATTTTAATATGATCTTTAAAAATAATCATTTCCAATTTTATTACCTTATTTTCTAAATAATTTTACCAATATTTTATATTAATTTATTTTATATCACTTTATTTTATTTTTTAAATATTATCTAATATAATAATTATAACATTAACATTTATTTTATTATTTAATGAATATTATTATCATTTTTTTTATATTATGAGATCAACTTCTAAAAAATAATAATATGCATTAAATAATAAAATAAATGTTAAAGTTATAATTATTATATTAGATAATATTTAAAAAATAAAATAAAATGATATAAAATAAATTAATATAAAATATTGGTAAAATTATTTAGAAAATAAGGTAATAAAATGGAAAATGATTATTTATAAAGATCATATTAAAATGTATAATTATTTTGTTTAATTATTTTTGTTTATATATTGTGTATTAATTATCTATATAAATATGTGTATACGTGTAATAATTATATAATTATTTATTTCAATATTGTAGCTCTGATGATGACTGCAGGATAGTCGAAACTGTTAGTGTAATACAAACAATACAAATAAAAGTATTGATAAAGTGTATAAGAAGGTGTAAATGGTATGATATATTATAATAGAAATCAATACATAAGAAAAAAAGAAGTAGAAAATTATATCTATAAAATTGGGTGATTATGTACAATGTAATTTTGGGATTCTGTTGCAAGTTTGAGGTAACCTTATTTTATAGATATAATAACTCTCATAAGATTTACCAATTTATTTGCATGTGTATATTTGTATTATTTTCTTTGTACTAGTATGTCTGTCTGCATAGCAAGTAATCATTTTAACTGCAGCTATAAAATTAGGCTATTATAGAGCAGTGCAATATAAATTTTAAGGCTGATTATTAGATGCACAGAGAGACTGCACTTAATGAAGCAATCACAAAATTTATGGGGCATAGTACCATGTGATTATATAAACTCTTAAAATCAATAGAGATTTTAAGTGGTGGAGTATTTGCTAATATCACAATGGTTATGTATACCACATGGAAGTGTATGCAGGCAAATAATCAAATCCAGATTCTTGCCTGTATTTTAGTACTCATGCTGTCGAGTCAGTAGTTTTGCCACATCCTGCATCACATTATTTCCAATTTTACAGATAGAAAATGTGCTATGTCAAATAAATTGTATCTCTGTGAGACAATAACTATAATAAGATGGCATCTTTGATGTGCACAAAAAATACAAAATGAAGAGAGGAGACACATTTTATCATTTATAAAGGCAATGGCCTTCATTTTCTAGTTTTGGATAGACAAGAATCCAATTGCTATGATTACACATGCATATCTATCTACTGGAAATGATTTATTTTGCAATTTTTATTAGAAAAAATATTTTTTCTTATAGATGCCTTGGGTTTTTTTTATTTCTGGGGTACAAAAAAATATGATGATTTCTTATGAATTTTTTCTTGTAAGTTCTGAAGCTATAAATTATCTTAGGTAAAAAATATTATATATAGTTTGAATGGCTGCAGAAAGGAGTTTTGCTATTAACTGAAAGGAGACCCTTTAATTCCTCTTGGAGGCCTTAAAGGAACCGAGCAGGGCAAATTCCTAATGTCCACTTCATATGTTCTTGTCGTTGCAGCTGTTATTACTATGTGATTATTCATATAGTATACGAACATGGATGGGCTGCTCACCAACACGCATTAGCCAGCATGGTGAGTTTATTGGCTTTTTATCTCTGAGTTTAAGATCAAGAAACACCATGGTCTTTCTTCTCAGTGCCTGATATGGCAGAATGAATGTTTATCTTAATGATAAATATTTTCCCAATACATATATACAATTAAGACAGACAAAAATAAAGCATGGCCCTTATTCCCAGGAGGCTGTAAAGTCACCAACCAAGGCAGCGGTTGGTGGCCGAAGGCGGAGGGTGCTAAGAATCCCCTGATTGCGGACCCAGGCTGCCATTTGATGATGACTTTTTATTTAGGTACTTACAACTGCAGATCACTTTCAAGTGAAGGAAGATTGAAAGAATTAGAAGAAGAACTCTCTTATATTAAATGGGACATTATTGGACTTTGTGAAGTTAGAAGAAAAGATGAAGAGACAATTGATTTAAAAAGTGGACATATACTCTATTATAAAGGCACAAATATTGGAAATACAAGTGTAGTAGGATTCATTATAAATAAAAAGTGGAAGAACAATATTATGGAGATTGATGGTGTATCGGACAGAGTGGCAAGATTAGTTATACAACTTAATAGCAGATACCAAATGCAGATATTTCAGGTTTATGCCCCAACAAGTTCTCATAGTGATGAAGTAGTAGAAGATTTTTATATGAATGTACAAAAGGCTTTTGATCAGAGTAAACACCATTTTAAAATTGTTATGGAGACTTTAATGCTAGAATTGGTAAAAAAATGAAAGATGAAAGTTCTGTGGGTAATTTTGGTTATGGTAATAAAAATGAGAGAGGACATAGACTTGTGGAGTTTGCAGCAAAAGAAAAACTTTATATTATGAATTCTTTTTTTTGAGAAAAATGTTAAAAGGAAATGGACATGGAAGCATCCAAATGAAGGTACAGCAGAATTGGATTATATTTTGACTAACAGGAAATACATATTTCAAGATTGTAATGTTCTTAATAAATTTAACAGAGGAAGTGATCATCGATTAGTAAGGTGTAAGATACGTGTTAATGTAAAACTAGAGAGACAAAAATTATTAAGAAAAACCAATATTTACAGTTGATATTCCTAATCTTCAGAAACATTCTAATGAATTTAAATTAGAACTTACAAATCGGTTTCAAGTATTAGTAGATTTTGAACATGATTCAGATTTGAATGAAATTAATATGAAAATAACTGATACACTTTTGAAAACTGCAACAAAGATAGCTGGTAGAAAAAAACAGCAATTTACCAATAAAATTTCTACTGAGACTAGAGAATTTATGAAGAAAAGAAGGAATATGAAGATATACAAAAATGATGCATTAAAAAGAATTGAATATCTTGAATTTTGTAAAATGGTGCGGAAAAGAGTTGAAAATGATATAAGAAAGTATAACTGTGAACTAGAAAGGAAAGCTGTAGAAGAAAATAAAAGTCTTAAGAATGTAAAACAACATTTTGGTATTGGTAGGAAATTTATATCTGCAATAAGAAAAAAAGATGGAATTATTACTAAAAGGAGAGATGACATCATAAAATTGGTAGAAGATTTTTATCAAGAATTATATAGTAATAAAGAACAAGTACCTCCTATATCTATTACATCTTCCAAATTGCCCAGAATTTTAAATGAAGAAGTGAGACATGCAATTAAATGTATGAAGAAAGGAAAGGCTCCAGGTAATGATGGAATTATAATTGATATATTAAAAGAAGCAGGTGAAGAAATAAAAAAATTTTTAGCAAAGTTATATACCAAATGTCTAAATGATAAAGATGTACCGGATGATTGGAAGAGTGCAGTAATAATATTAATATTTTAAAAAGGTGATAAAGAAGATATTAGAAATTACAGACCTATCAGCCTTTTATCAGTTTTATATAAAATTTTTACCAAGATAATTACTACTCGTCTACAGAGAACATTGGATTTCCACCAACCAAGAGAACAAGCCAGATTTAAAAGTGGTTTTAGTACAGTAGATCATATCCAGGTATTGAGAGAAGTTATAGAAAGGACAAATGAATATGAGTTGCCATTATGCTTAGGATTTGTAGATTATGAAAAGGCATTTGATTCTATAAACATTTCTTCAGTGATTAAAGCATTAGATCATCAAGGTATAGATCCAGGATATTGTCATATTTTAAAGAATATTTATAAAAATGCAACAGTAACAATTAGATTACATAATGATACTGGGAAAGTCAACATTGAGAAAGGTGTAAGACAAGGTGACTCCATATCTCCAAAAAATTTTACAGCAGTGCTGCATGAAGTATTTTGTGGATTAAAATGGGAAACTAAAGGAGTGAAAGTAAATGGTGATTATTTAAGTCATTTAGATTTCGCAGATGATGTAGTTGTTTTTGCAAATAATGCTTCAGATCTGCAGGAAATGTTGCAGGAATTATCAGATGAAAGTAGGAAAGTAGGACTAAAGGTAAATGTTAAAAAGACTAAAGTAATGTTTAATTGATTTGCTCAAAATATGAAAATAAAGATTGATTATGATGAATTAGAAGAAGTTAACAGTTACAAATACCTTGGTCAGATTATTAATACAGATGGAAACATAATGGAGGAAATTAATCATAGAATTAAACTTGGTTGGAGTGCTTTTGGTAGACATAACTTGATACTAAAAGGAAATATGCCTATATGTTTGAAGACTTGGACACTTAATAGAAGAGCAATTCAGAGACTTCAGACCACTCAAAGAAGTATGGAGAGATGTATGTTGGGAGTAACAAGAAGAGATCGTAAATGCAATGTATGGGTAAGAGAACAAACAGGTGTTACTGACCTCATTGAAAAAATTAAAAGATTGAAGTGGCATTGGGCTGGACATATTGTTAGAAGAGATGATAATAGATGGACAATTGAAATTTTAAACTGGATTCCAAGAGATTTTAAAAGACCCAGAAAGAGACCACATGTGAGATGAATGGATGAAATAAGAAAGTGTGCAGGGATGATGTGGAGAAAAAAATCTAAAGATCAGAGAAGATGGATTAAACTTGGAGAGACCTTTATCCTGCAGTGGATTGATAATGGTTGATAATGATGATGATGATGATAGTTTGAATGAGAATTTTGTGAGGAATACAAAGAAATTATCAATGAAAATGTAATTTTAAACTTAATTAATGATAAATTAGAAATTATGAAAGAACTATAAGTTAATAATTTTTTTGTATAAAAGATTTTTTTTCTTTTATAATATAATCATTACCTTTTTTAGCCTTTTCCCCTTTAGTTTTTCTATTTTATGTCAATATATAACATTTCTTCTAACATTATTAAAACAGTTTATTATGAAAATTGGTCTCAAAGCAATTTTTGTCAGGCATTGGTGGCCAAGAGGTCAGCGATAGCTGTTTTACAAGCAGTTGTCCTGGGTTAGCGGGTTCACTTCCCAGCTGATGCTATGACACATGGGAAAAAAAATCAATTTTTTTTAAATTCAATATAGTTTTAAACATTGCAAAAGAGTTGATGAATATGCTTTGGTTTATATTTTCATAGCATTAAAGATCATTTTTGTGATATTATCTTAATAATAGAAAGTTTTAGAATTAATAGTATTCAGCTCAATGCTATTTTTCTAATATTTTATGGTCAATACAATTTAAAATGTGTGTATTTATGTTATATAATCAAACATATATTTAAAAATGGGAGTGAATAGGATATTTTTGAATTATCCTGAATACATTCATAGGGTTATAAATATATTATATTTACCAGTTTTTCAATAAGATACACTATGATTAAGTCAAATAAATTTTCTACTTTGGGAATATATATATATATATATATATATTGTAACAATATTTATAAATATATATATATATATATATATATATATATATATATATATCATCAAAACTACCCCAAATCCAAAATTAAAACAGACCAGCATAAAAATAATATTAAAACACAACCTAAGGTTTCACTGCTACAAGCAGACTTCTCAAGTGTAAAGAACTACAAAAAGTACACAATATATATAATATTAAAAACTACCCACAAATCCATTCACTTCCCATCCACCCTTAATATTAAAAGAACTCTTAAATAAGTTAATTGCTTCAGAATAATAAATTTTCAATAATAAAGACTCTTTAATTCTTCTTTTGATTTCATTTCTCGCAAAGAAGACAACCTTAGCTTCATCAAAATCAATAGTGTGGCCTGTATCTTTTTCATGGACATACAAAGCAGAACTAAGATATATATTTTTAACTCTACTTTTATGAACCTTTATTCTTTCATTTAAACTCAAACTACTCTGACCTATGTAAACCTTCTTACAAAATAAACAAGGAATAAATATATTACACCAGGAATAGTCTTTCTATCAAAAACTTCTTTTGTATTATTTAATAAATTATTCAATGTAACACCCCTTTTCCAAGCAATTTTCTTATTTCCAAACAATTTACTATTTTTTGTTTTAGAAGTATCAATTTTATAAAGATTACTTGAGTGTTGGATACTCTGATAAATTTGTTAAAAGTATTTTATTTAATAGTAATATTTGTAAGGATGTAAAGGTTGAAGAAAAATATGATTTTATTTCTTTGCCATTTAAATTGTCTTCTTATAAAATTGTGTGTAGAAATAGTAAATTGTTTGGAAATAAGAAAATTGCTTGGAAAAGGGGTGTTACATTGAATAATTTATTAAATAATACAAAAGAAGTTTTTGATAGAAAGACTATTCCTGGTGTAGCATATTTTATTCCTTGTTTATTTTGTAAGAAGGTTTACATAGTTCAGAGTAGTTTGAGTTTAAATGAAAAAATAAAGGTTCATAAAAGTAGAGTTAAAAATAGATATCTTAGTTCTGCTTTGTATGTCCATGAAAAAGATACAGGCCACACTATTGATTTTGATGAAGCTAAGGTTGTCTTCTTTGAGAGAAATGAAATTAAAAGAAGAATTAAAGAGTCTTTATTATTGAAAATTTATTATTCTGAAGCAATTAACTTATTTAAGAGATCTTTTAATATTAAGGGTGGATGGGAAGTGAGTGGATTTATGGGTATTTTTTAATATTATATATATTGTGTAGTTTTTTACACTTGAGAAGTCTGCTTGTAGCAGTGAAACCTTAGGTTGTGTTTTAATATTATTTTTATGCTGGTCTGGTTTAATTTTGGATTTCGGGTAGTTTTGATTTTATATTGACTAGTTTAGCTTTATGCTTGTAATGTTTATATATATATATATATATATATATATATATATATATATATATATATATATATATATATATATATATATATATATATATATATATATATATATATGTCATATTATTATTACTATTTGTGGAATATTCCGTGTAGTGAAAAAACTAAATGCTGACGTTTCAGTACAATATCAAGTACCTTCCTCAGAGCGTCCTCTTTCTCAAATCATAAGAATGCATGTGAGATTTAAAATCGTTTTTATCGTTTTCTTTCTCCTCATATTTAAATTCTATTAGTTGAGAAGTTTTAAAATTTATTTTCTCTTCCAATAGTTTCTTCCAAATGTTGTTAATCTTCTTTAACTCACACCTTTCATTTATGCTCTTGGGCCTTTTAAAAATCTCTATAGCTTCTCTTAGCAATCTCTGGTCATATTGTTCAATTTTTGCTAAAATATTGAACAATTTGACCTAAAATATTGAACAATATGACCAGAGATTGCTAAGAGAAGCTATAGAGATTTTTAAAAGGCCCAAGAGCATAAATGAAAGGTGTGAGTTAAAGAAGATTAACAACATTTGGAAAAAACTATTGGAAGAGAAAATAAATTTTAAAACTTCTCAACCAATAGAATTTAAATATGAGGAGAAAGAAAACGATAAAAACGATTTTAAATCTCACATGCATTCTTATGATTTGAGAAAGAGGACGCTCTGAGGAAGGTACTTGATATTGTACTGAAACGTCAGCATTTAGCTTTTTCACTATACGGAATATCCCGCAAATAGTAATAATAATATGACATCTTTTATCTGTGAAAACATTAGAATTAACATATATATATATATATATATTCTAGTTTGCTTGCATGTATATAGCAGAATTTTCCTCAAAGCTGTGTATTGTTACCAAATAGCGATCAACTATGATTATGAAGACTGGACCCTTCGAAAGCACTAAGCTCATTCATTCCTATTTATCTATTTGGTAACAATACACAGCTTTGAGGACAATTGTGTTACACATGCAAGGAACTAGAATAAGATACCCCAAAAACATTTTTTAATTATATCACATCTGCTTAGCATTAAAATGGTTTATGCTGAGCACAATTATCAAAAAAGAAAATATAAAGAAGTATGGTTTATCGCAACCAACACCCACACAATAAATAAAATTCATGTGTTGCACTATCATGTAAGTGGTATATGTAAATTTACAAACTTGCATTTTAATTAATTCAAATGTTTATTCTCCCACTTATCTGTCTTTATGCTATGAATATGATCAGCCCAGTCAAAAGCTGTGCCAATCTGCAAAATAGTTATGTTGTTTAATCTTTTCTGTATAGTTGACCACCCCTATTTGTTGAATTATACCACTTACAATTTATTAATCTGAACTTCTACTTGAAATTGTTCCTTAAGATTTTAAAACACCTCCATAATGAATATAATAAAACAAAATTAAAATTCTAATATAAACAATGTGTTAATTAGCAACTAAATATAAATGAAACTTCACCAATCTGTAATTTTATCCTGGTTTCAGCTCTTATAAACAATATATAAAATTGCCATCACTGTCTTAAATATTATTATAAAGTAAGCAATTCAAACATTTTACATATAATGTTATTAGTTATTTACTAGTTACTCAATTTTTGCATATATGTTAGTAATCTTGATTATATAATTTATTGTCACTTCTTGATGTTTCCTCTATTATTTGAGCATATAATAAAGTTTCACTTCCAAATAAACAAAAAAAAGCTTTTAAGCAAAAAAAAAGGTCTAATTTATTCTCCAAGAAATTTACCTATTAATTCCAAGCAGTTTCCCACATGCTCTGATGTTAGTGTTGCTATTTATTTATTTTGATAAAATTCTTTCTTCAGAAGAAAATTCTAGTTTATAAAATTATAAAAAATGTACTGGCAATTAATCTCCAACAAGTTATAAAGTACTCTTTTTAATTTTTGAATAACTGCATTAAAAAGAAATCTGATTTAATTCTAACACAATAGAACACATTTCATTAATTGCGCCATTAGAAATGTGTCAAAAGCCTTACGATTGAAAATTTAAAATTTTCATATTCTATTTTAAAGAAATCAGATACATTTAGAATAGATTGTATTTATAGTCATTCGTGTTAAAAAAAACCTTCAGAAACTTTTAGCTTGGATAAGCTTCAATTTAAATATCTTGGTAGTTGTTTAATCAGAAAGGCCAATTTGTATGTTGACGTGGAGCACAGCCTTTAATATGTTGCTGCTACTTTAAAAAGTTAAAAAATATGATGTTTCATCACAGTGGCACAACTAAATTAGTTGTATAAAGAGTTTACTTTACGTCATTGCATAGAAGTGAGACCCATTCTCCCCATCATTGCAGTCAAAAGCACTTAAAAAATTAATTTTTCAAATGCTCTACAAAATTTTAAAAACATAATGATCAGATTATAAAATCGGTCAATGGGACTTCTAGTTTGCTAGTTATGATATGCACTTTGCTAATTATAATACTATAAAGTCAAAAAGTATAAAATATTTTTGTTAGTTTAGGCAAGCAAAATGAATGAACATCATCAAACTTCTAAAATGTATTTTATAGCAAGCTGAGCATAGTTATTGTGGAGTAAAGATATTTCCTGTTTATATTATTGGGATTATTTTAAAGACACTCTAAAAAAATGCATTTTGGGGCTTTCATTGGGAAGATTGTAGATGGGATAGAATACACTGAAGATCACCAATTAGACAAGGTGGTGAATTTTAATAATAAAAAAGTTTGCTGCAGAATAAATTAAAAGACAACGTTACAAAATATTATATAAAGAGAATAATCCCTCACTACATTCTGCATATCAATCTATTTGTGGTTCATGTATAGTCATTGCAAAATTTATCTCTAAAGTACTATTACTACTACTACTACTACTACTACTACTACTACTACTACTACTACTACTACTACTACTACTACTACTACTACTACTACTACTACTACTACTACTACTACTACTACTAGTAGCAGTAGTAGCACTAGTATTATGATCTTTCTATATTTTTTTAAAGTTGGAATGACTATATTTATTTGCAAGCAGTGTTTGTAATATTGAAATAAAATCCTGGGTTCTACATCACCTTCGAGTAGTAAGTTATATATTGTGCATTATGCAGACAAGTGAAGCTTAATATCAAGAAAATTAACAGGCTGAGTGCAAACTCTTAAAAATAGAATTAACAGTAAAATTAAAAGCCATTTATCAATTTAATGAGAAAATTTTTGAACACGATAAACTCATCACTTGCTTTGAAAAAGTCATTATGTTTTAGAGAAACTGAGACTGAAGAACAAATAGAACAACCAATGAATGTAATTTTTTATTTGATGCTATCAGTACTCCTGAAATGAAAGAATAAAATAAATAGTCCTTTAAATAGAAAATACCACATAATTTTAATGATTTCAACAATCAATAAAAACATAACTAAGAATCAAAAAAGATAATATTTTATCAAATCTTTATCTAGCAAAAGTTTTCTTAATTATCAAAAAAAAACCCTTTCATAGAATGTTAGAATTATTTAAGCATTATAATAATTACATATATCTTTAAACTAAAATTGAATAAACCTTTTGGATATTATCTGTATTTCTTCCAAAACATTGATACAACAACCTTATCGTAATTGTGGTATTTGATTCCAAACTGTCAGTAACTTAGATATAGTGAGCCATATTATACTATGCATTTTAGAAACACAAGAAAATATATAGATGTTGTACATTTTGTATACACATATTGAAAATATTATAGTAGTTACACATTTGTGTGTGTGTGAAATTACTATACCATGTTTTTTTACTAAGGCACTAAACCTAAAGCATGTGCGGTTGAAAATGCAAAGATAGGGACCTCTACAGATCTTAACCACAAGCTTGCACATTTCTTCCAATGTGTAAGCTTGTGGTTAAGACCTGTAGAGGTTCCTATCTTCACATTTTCAACTGCACATGCTTAAGGTTTAGCGACTTAGTAAATATTACTTACATAATCAATGTGCATTAAATAAATTTATAATACCATGTTTTATGAATTAAAATTTTAAAAATGTAAAAATAAATTTTTTATTAACTTGTACTTTTTTTATTCAATTTTTTTTTGGAACACGGATAATTGAAACCACAGATCTGAAGATTGCAGATATGAGGCAATTGCACTATTTAAAGATTGAAAATATACTTTGAAAAGACATAATCACTGATTTAAAAAATTCTTAGTTATTCTTTGATATATAACATCAAACATTATCAAACAAACAAGAGATATGATACATAATGTATGAGGGTGTAACCAAAAATAACTTGAATCATTCTTTTGCAGCCAGCAACTGTTGATAATATATGCTTTTTCTTTTAGATATCTCCTGTAGGGATCCTTCTACATTAATATATCACATGTTGTCATCATGTAAAATTGTGATGTGACATAGCAAATTTTTTTGTAAAGTATATTTTGCATATTTTCCAATTTTTGTAATGGCTGAAAAATTGAATAATGTAAAATTCTGCTTTCCTTTGTAGAAATTGGCAGGAAAAGTATGTGTAATGCTTGAAACTGCTTACAAGTAAGTTGCTCTGGGAAAAATAAAGTTTATGAGTGGTTTAATGTAAGTGTCAAATTTACCACAACTTAAAAAAGCATGGTGAGTGGAGTTCAATATCCGGAAAATGCTGATTTTTTTCATTTGGATGCAAATAGCATTGTTCACTGAGAATTCATTTGTAACAATCAGACATTCAAAACCTACACATGCTGAAACTAATGCATGATGCAGTAAAATGTAAACATCCCATTTTCTGGCAAAATGAGGAGTATCATGGTAAGTGCTAGCACACAAAGTTTTGACTGTGAAACAATTTTTAATACAATTCATCATGATCCAGGTGATTCATCAACCATATTCATTCAAATCACACTCTGTGCAACTTCCTTTTACTCTCTTGAATGAAAAAAGTCTCATATTTTGCTTTTTTACTGACTTGGATGTTGGGGGGAGGGAGATGATGGAGACATTAAAAGACATCTCTTTGCAGGAATTCCTGGACTACTTCAAAAAGTGAAAAACGTGTTTAAACTGATGAATTGCACGACATGGATAATACTTTGAAAAGGGATTTATATTGTAACCTCTAAAAATCAATATACCTTTTTTATTACAAAATTTTACTTATTTTTGGGATATCCCCTTGTATGATGTAGGTAAGAGAGTATGGAACAAAATATATTAAATATAGTGGCACCACTATCATTATTTATTTTTAATAATGGTTAGCAGGCAAGATAGATACAGTTTGGAGATGAATAATATATATATAATTTGCTACCGGCAGTTTTATTGTATTTAAAATATATGCACATTTAAAAAAACCACTATTATTGATTTAATATATAAGGTATATGAGCACAGACTTTCAGATGATCCATCACTCTCCACTCAATCTAATAACATTGATGCACTCATGTGCTTGAGTGCATCAGAGTTATTAGATTGAGTAGAGAGTGATGGGTCATCTGAAAGTCTGTGCTCATATACCCTATATATTACAATATATAGACACAGGTATAGAATAAGCCTGTGTTTCAGTTATTATTGATTTAATTATTTCAGTAAACAAATATTTTGCTTTAAAACTTCATAGCTCATTTCATATCATATCAAAGTTTTCACCATTGTTTATAGATAAATGATGATGACATCTACAAGTCTACAAACAAATTTTAGCAGGTAATTATAATTATTTTATTATTTGTAAGTATATATTATAATGATAGTAACAACAGTGAAACTTTCTAAAATCTTTATTTAGAAGAAAACCCAAAGGCACATTAGAAATTATGCTTAATTGGGGGAAAAGGCTAAAATCAGTAAGTTTGCTTTATTCTTAGAATATAATTACCTGTAATTGGTGAAAATAATCATATTTAATCCTCATTGTGTTTTTTTCTTGTTGTTATTTTTAAGTAGTTGGACAATAATAATAATTTATGTCTTCATTCATAAAAAATAAAATAAATAAAATAAAAAACAAATTTATATATATATATATAATTAGAAGGAATTTAAACTGAGACTTTTAAGCTTTTTATAGCTATCTACTCCATTTTATACAATCAATACACACGATCACATACATGTGAAAAAAAAAAGATCTTCAATATATATATTTCGTTCCGAACCAGCACTTACAAGTTGGTCCAGATCATCATCTCCCACACATATATTTAATCAGTGTTCAGTTTATATTAAGATAGCAAATATTCAAACTTGAATGGACGGGATTCAATCTATCTTCACCCTCTAACTTTTCAGTCATTTATATCAATGAAAATCTGATAATGAAATGCTTAAAACCCTTGTTGGTACTAATATTATTGTCATACCTATGTTGACTTTAAGTCACTCTGACCCTCACATATACTGGACAACATTTATCTTTTTCACATGTATGTGGGCATGTGTATCAGTTGTATAAGATGCGGTGAATTGTTATAAAGAGCTTGAAAATTTAAGTTCAAATCATTTCTAATTATATTAAGTTCAGTATAGTCAATATTATATATGAAATAACTAAAAACAGAAACAATATTTTTTTTTATTCTTGATTTATAAGTATTCTGATTATAACACTGTTTTTATCATTGTAAAGGGTGATTTTCTAAAATAACCTTAAATAATATTCTAATTTGCGAAGCCCAGATAGTTGAAAATTGAAATAAATTGAGATACTGCCAAATCTCTAGCACTCATAACAATACTTATCTGACAGCCAATCAGATGTCAAGACCAGCTGTCCAAATGACTTCCAAACCTAAACACACAACAAAGATTTTATGAGAAAAGAGCGGCCATCCTTTCAATCAATTTATTTCAATTTTCAACTATCTGTGCTTCACAAATTAAAATATTATTTACATACTTTACTGCTTGTTATGTATTCTAAAAACTACTACATAATAAATCATAGGATTTTGTGTTGTACATTTATGATTTAGACTCAGTGGGTTAATTGTGAAGATATTTAAAGCTTCAAGCTTTCAAACCTAAATACTTACGACTGGCTTAGATATATATAGAAAGAGAAGTAGAGAAAAGAGTGGCTGCCCTTTTCTCATAAAATCTTTGTTGTGTGATTGGGTTTGGATGTTGCTTGGACAGCTATCCATGATATCTGATTGGCTGTCAGATAAGTATTATAATGGGCGCTAGAGATTTGGCAGTATCTCAATTTATTTCAATTTTTAACTATCTGCACTTCATAAATTAAAATATTATTTACATACTTTACTGCTTGTTATGTATTCTAAAAACTACTACATAATAAATCATAGGATTTCACATTGTACGTTTATTATTTTGACTCAATGAGTTAATTGTGAAAATATTTAAAGCTTCAAGCTTTCAAACCTTAATACTTATGACGGGCTTAGATATATAGAATGAAAAGTAGAGAAAAGGGTGGCCACCCTTTTCTCGTAAAATCTTTGTGTGTGTTTAGGTTTGGATGTCATTTGGACAGTTCTCCATGACATCTGATTGGCTGTTGTATAAATATTGTAACGAGTGCTAGAGATTTGGCAGTATCTCAATTTATTTCAATTTTTAAAATAATCTTAGTATTTTAAAGGCATTTATAAAGATTGTGATTTAAATAAAAAATGTTTTAATATCCAACCTATATGGTTTAACATCCAGTAATGGAAAAAAATTATCAGTAATTTTTGACTTTGATAGTTATCTCGAGAAGATAAACTATTTAAAATACTTTCATAACTTTTTATATAAAAAGTCAGATATAAACAATGAGATACATCACAGCCTGTTATTTGCTGTTGCTTCATTACTAATTTAAATTATATATATATATATTATACTCATATAATTACTTTAACTAAATTAGTAGAATATAGGCAGTTGTTCTGCCAAATTTATTGCATAAGTGAGATATAAACCCATGATCAATATAATATAAAAATACTGTAAAAAAATTAGGCAAGTTTATATTGTGGTGACTGAAAATATAGTAATAGGATCATAAATTAATTTGTATGTTTTTATTGTGTAGTATATAATTATATTGATTATGCAATTGTAGGAACACTTTTATTCCATTGAGAATACAGAATGATGACTAACAAATTTTCTAAAACCTTACTGTATTTTATGAAAAAGTTTGAGCATTTATATCTTAAAAAGATTATTTCAAAATATTTTATATTGTTTTTATTGAGATGATATGCTAATATTTATTACAATTGAGAGGTATAGTTAGGCAAGATGTTGAAATTTTTCAGAATTTACTATAAAAGAGGTTTTAAAAATACTGTTTCAAAATATTAATCAGATGAACCATTTTAATGTTTCATGACTTGATTTGTATAGTCATTGCAAAAGACATCTTTTATTATATGTTTTCTCTCTCTTCCCTCTCTCTCTCATCCTCCCTCTTTCTCTCCCTCTCTTTTACTCTTCCCCTCTCCTTCTCTCTACCTCTCTTTCTCATCATCACTCTTCCTCTCCCTCTCTCTTACTCTCTTACTCTCCTCCTCTCCTTCTCTCTACCCTCTCTCTATCACCTCTTTTTTTTTCTCCCTCTCTCCCTCTTTCTCTCTTTGATCAATTTTCCCAGAATTAATTTAAATAATAATAGCAGATTTTTTACAAGTTGAAGCTAATGATATATATATATATATATATATATATATATATATCATTAGCTTCAACTATATATTATATATATATATATATATATATATATATATATATTAAGTAATGAATATAAAATATGCATACAGTAATTCTTTATAAATCAGATTTCTAAAGTCACTCTGGAAAGCTTCACAGTAAAAGATGCATTTGAAGATTATTACTTATAAATATTATATTTTTAATGCTACATATTTATAACCATTAATTGTTTACAAGGCTGTTAAAATTAATAATATATATATATGAAAATGTCTGCCAAGTTTAAGTGTTCAGAAAAATTACTAATGCAAATTAATAATATATATAAAAGACATTTTGAGTTTCATCCATGTTAAAAATATTTTAATATTAATATACTGATGTTTCAACTTGATCACACAAAAGTCATCTACTAGGTGATAAATGGTAAAAAGATGGTTGTAGAGGCACTACAATCACTGATTTGAAAATAATGTTAAAGTTTCTCCAATAGTAAAAATGTTAAATTAAAATGCTTTTTTTAAAAAGTCTTACCAAATAGGAGGGAGTTTGCATATATCATCTTTCTTATTGATACAATCTGGTCTTTTTAGTATCTCAATGGCTTCTCTGATTTTACATTGGTAGAGGCTATCACATTTGGATATGATTGTGGTACTAAAAAAATCAATGTTATGACTTGAATCTATAATATGGAGTGAGAGTGTTGCTGATTATGAGTGTTGTTTAACTGCATTAGAATGTTCATCTCTCCTAACACTGATGCGATGGTTGCTCATACCTATGCAAGAAGCTTTACAATTATCACATGAGATTTCATAAATGCCATGAGATTCAAGAGGGATTGAATTAGGATTCAATCCCTCTTAAATCTCATGGTGTTTATGAAATCTCATGTGATAATTGTAAAGCTTCTTGCATAGGTATGGGCAACCATCGCATCAGCGTTAGGATAGATGAACGTGCTCTGATTCAATCCCTCTTGAAACTCATGTTGCTGCAATAACAAAACATTACCTTTAAAATCTGATGATGAATGATGATTTTAAGGTACTGTAGTGATAAAATAGATAATTTTTTACATTATATACATACAGAAATAATGATATAATAATACAAGTGTAAAACATATATATACACATATATTCATTAAAATCATAGGATAATATAGCTGAATAATTGTGATTTGTCTTCTGTATTCCACTTCAATTTATAAAAATAGTTTACAGATAACTATTAAATTAGTCAAAAAAATATTCTAAATACTAAATATATGCTACAATTTGTACAGTTTTTTTTTTCTTTTAGCAAAAAAAATTGAAACATCCATAGGGCAATTTTTAGCTGATAATTAATCATGTGCTAAAACTAGACTCTGAATTTTTTTTTAAAAAAAAACCTTTAACATTTTGATAAAATATAGATACTTCCAATTGCAGAATTTTTTTTTGTTAGGTACTAACTTTCTTGAAAAAATGTTATTAATTAAATGATATATTTAAAAGCAAAGAAAGTCTTTCTTACTTTGGATTGAGCAGGTCAGTATTTTTCAGAAAGTGATATGTATATCAATTTTAATCTATTATAGTATGATTGTTCTTATTATTCTTAAAATGCAGCGACTTATCCTTAATATTTTAAAATCGTTTTAATTTGTAACTGAATAGTAAAAAAAAATATTATGCTAAATAAAACGCAAATTCATATAGTCAATATTTTTTTTCAGGCTTTTATAAAGACTTCTGGTAATATCACTTACTGAAAATAATATAGGGTATATGAGCACAGACTTTCACATGATCCACCACTCTCCACTCTATCTAATAACACTGATACACTCAAGCACATATATGCTGAAAAGATAAATAATCACCAATATACGTATTTCATGCTAAACCAGCAATCATCAGTTGGTCCAGATTATCATCTTCCACACATATATACTATAAGTGCTCAGATATATATTAAGATAGACAATCTTCATACTTTAATGGACTGGCTCCAATCTACTGCACACTCCAACTCTTCAACCATCCATCCAATTAAAAATCTGATGATGGCATGCTCGAAGGCCACCATAAGGCCGAGATTCTTGTCACACCCATGTTAACTTAAGGTCAATCTGAACTCCACATGTACAGGACATAATCCATTAAATACATATGCAAGGATGGGCAGATATCTCTATAATGTAATAACTGAAACACAGGCTTAATATATACCATGTGTCTATATATGTAATATAGGATATATGAGCACAGACTTTCACATGACCCACCACTCTCCACTCTATTTAATAACACTGATACACTCAAGCACATATATGCTGAAAAGATAAATAATCACCAATATACGTATTTCATGCTAAACCAGCAATCATCAGTTGGTCCAGATTATCATCTCCCACACATATATACTATAAGTGCTCAGATATATATTAAGATAGACAATCTTCATACTTTAATGGACTGGCTCCAATCTACTGCACACTCCAACTCTTCAACCGTCCATCCAATTGAAAATCTGATGATGGAATGCTTGAAGGCCATCCTAAGGCTGAGATTCTTGTCACACCCATGTTAGCCCAAGGTCAATCTGAACCCCACATGTACAGGACATAATCCATTAAATACATATGCAAGGATGGGCAGATATCTCTAAAATGTAATAACTGAAACACAGGCTTATATGTGCTTGAATGTATCAGTGTTATTAGATAGAGTGGAAGTGGTGGGTCATGTGAAAGTCTGTGCTCATACACCTTATATTACATATATAGACACATGGTATATATTAAGCCTGTGTTTCAGTTATTACATTATAGAGATGTCTGCCCATCCTTGCATATGTGTTTAATGGATTATGTCCTGTACATGTGGGGTTCAGATTGACCTTGGGTTAACATGGGTGTGACAAGAATCTCGGCCTTAGGGTGGCCTTCGAGCATTCCATCATCAGATTTTCAATTGGATGGACGGTTGAAGAGTTGGAGTGTGCAGTAGATTGGAGCCAGTCCATTAAAGTATGAAGATTGTCTATCTTAATATATATCTGAGCACTTATAGTATATATGTGTGGGAGATGATAATCTGGACCAAGTGATGATTGCTGGTTTAGCATGAAATACGTATATTGGTGATTATTTATCTTTTCAGCATATATGTGCTTGAGTGTATCAGTATTATTAGATAGAGTGGAGAGTCGTGGGTCATGTGAAAATCTGTGCTCATATACCCTATATTACATATATAGACACATGGTATATATTAAGCCTGTGTTTCAGTTATTACATTATAGAGATGTCTGCCCATCCTTGCATATGTATTTAATGGATTATGTCCTGTACATGTGGGGTTCAGATTGACCTTGGGTTAACATGGGTGTGACAAGAATCTTGGCCTTAGGGTGGCCTTCAAGCATTCCATCATCAGATTTTCAGTTGGATGGACGATTGAAGAGTTGGAGTGTGCAGTAGATTGGAGCCAGTCTATTAAAGTATGAAGATTGTCTATCTTAATATATATCTGAGCACTTATAGTATATATGTGTGGGAGATGATGATCTGGACCAACTGATGATTGCTGGTTTAGCATGAAATACGTATATTGGTGATTATTTATCTTTTCAGCATATATGTGCTTGAGTGTATCAGTGTTATTAGATAGAGTGGAGAGTGGTGGGTCATGTGAAAGTCTGCGCTCATATAGCCTATATTACATATATAGACACATGGTATATATTAAGCCTGTGTTTCAGTTATTACTGAAAATTGTAAATTGAATGGTTTTGTTGATCAAGTTTGAATGCTAAATGGGTAGAACTGGAACCAAACCCGAGGATTTTTCCATTCCAATACCTAATATTCTATTGGTGTATTAATCTACAGAAGACATTTTAATACTTATGTTCTAATAATGACTTTAATAGGATAGAAAATTAGTACTACTTGCTAAAATGTATATCTTAAAGATAAATTGATTACTTACAGTTATGAATATTCAAAAGTTTATCCTAGAATATACTGATGAGATTTTGAATCACTGACTATTCTGCTGCAAAGTCATATCTCCTGCAAAAAAAAAAAGCAATACATGGTCAAAGTCTCAGTGCTATTCCTGCTCTGGTCGGCTGTTGTGCCCCCTGATAGGCTGGTTTTGGGCATGTCAATCTGGCTCATTACTTATTACTTCTTAGTTTTTTCCCAAGTTGGCTTTCCAATTTTGGGCAGGTAGACCGATTGTGGTCCCTGCTCATTTGGACTGCTAATTGGGAGGCAGAGGTATCTGGAATGGCCTTGACATGGCTCAGCTGTGGGTCAATAGTTTATTGCTTGGGGAACTTGGGCCTTGGACCTTGCTGCCTGTTGTGGTGGCAATGCTGGACTTCACCACCTATTTAGCTGAAACATTGGGTCTTCACTTTGGGGCCCCAGGGGTGGGATCATTGGGTGATGTTTAACTTCTCAATAGCCAGGCCATGTGGATCCACGTACACATACACATTAATCCACATTACCGCAATTTTTATGGATGTAATTATTCTTGAACATATGTACCTTTTACCTTGTTACATTGAACACTGTGTAATCCTCAATGGGTAAATGTATCCGAAAATTTTTGTAATCTCTTATTAATAAAGGTTATCTTTGAAAGTCAAAAAAAAAAAAAAAAAGAAAAGCCACTATTTTTATTTATTAGACATATGATTTAAAAAGTAAGATTTTTAAATAAATGAAACCGACAACTTTATATGCATAATTTCATCTTAAATTATAAGAATTTTAATACAATTTTGTTTTAATTTGATAATAGCAATCAAAATTATTATAATTTTTTAAATCTTATATACATTTGATTATAACAACATATTTACTTTTAAAGATGTAAAATATTATACTAAATGAAAGCACTCTGAATTTAATTTTATTTAGAAATTAAAATGACCTACTTAAAACTCGTAAGGGCAATTGAACAATTTAATAACAGCCTGTTATGAAAGACGTCTATCCAATAATATTAACAAAAAATGCCGATCTCAGTAATTGTCTATCCTTAATAACTTCAAATCACTTTATTCTCGAGTGTATAGTAAAAGATACTAGAGTAGGAAGCTGCTAAAATAAAAATAAAAAACTTTTATTTGATATATAGATATTAAGTACTTTCTGAAAAGCTAATAATATGTTGGTAATAATGGATTTTTTTAATAATAAATGCTATGTGAAATACTACACACAAAAAATTATAACTGTTCATTATACAATTTAACAAAAATTATAGTATTTAGCATTCAAAATGTGTTACAATATGACTATTAGTTTCTATTGCAAATTTGTACTGTTTTTAAATGGTACAGTGGTAGCACATCTATCTGTCATGAATATGGTCTGGGATTTAAATCAAAGCCAGGCAAAACATTTGTTCAGATTCCAAAAAAGGCATAAAATTTTTATTTAAGGTATCCAACATATTTAATTAAGTCAGTTAAACATCAAATTGATCGGTAGTTGGATATCTACTCATTTTAAGTTAGAAGGTTGAACTACAATAAAATATCATTAGAATTTTACCATTCAGTATTTTATAAGTTTGATGACTCTGCTTTTTTCAATCAATGTTCTTTTTAGAGTTTGTTGGAAAAACTTAGTTATGCAGTAAATTATTGTAAACTGTTTACTAATTTACACGCATACACACACGATCCACCTGAAATACTTTATCTTTACTTTATCAAGTGTAATTCATGTTTATCCTTGATACATTATTATTTTTATATACCCTATATATTTTATTTTTATTATTTACATGTAGGTCTGCTGCAATGCATCACATCTTCAAGCAGAGTGGTAGAATACCATTGACAGATCAACCATTAACAATATCTATGGCCAGATCAAGGCTACACAAATGCACAGTTCGACCATATTTTCTGGCTATATCACTTGTGGACTGTTTAAACAAAACTTGGAATCCAAAGCATTTTATTTGTTTTGAGAGCAAAGCCTCAGGCACCAACTGACCATCTTCTACATATGGCTGGCATGCTAAAATGATAGGCACACAAATCCACACTTGAAATATTCCGAGCTAACACCTACTCTTTACCAGGGGGTCCAGCACATTTTACTTAACACATGCAAATATTTATACCCTTAAATTAATGGCAATTTAGTGACAAGTGAGAGATAATAGACCAAATAATAATTAAGCAAACATAATTATTTGTTGATGAGCACATATATTTAACATATTACATAATAAAACTTGACATAAAGAAAATCTAAATGCTTACATTAAAACTAAATTTATGATAGTTACATTAAAGTTCTTGTTACTTGTCTAGACAGTTTATAGAAAATATATTTACCTAGATTTTCATTAGTGTTACTTTCTGACCAGTTGGCCTTTTGAACTCCATCAATAGATTTGTGGTTTGTCTTCCATTCTTTGGCTTAACAATGAAAGAGAGATTATGCAGCAGCATAAATTTTATAGGTTATATATTGATTCCAGGTGAGGACAGTGGATGAAGTTGAAAACTCAGGACATGAAGACCAGTTATTTTCTAGAAATGCATGTTGCTAATTCTGTGGCTTCTGCATTGATATTCTCTGCAGCAGTAATGCCTGGCTCACTGAGAGTCATGTTAGCTATATCATCAGTGATGTGATGACTGGATCGATGAACTGGTAAATGTGAAACATGCAACAACTTTTCAAAGACCTTTCTCTCTCTAAAAATATGAATAAATGGAAGAATGCATGAACAATAGCCAAACTGCAACTTTTATATTTAACTCTCCCATTGTTTATTTCCTTATTGTAGTTTTAATTTTTCTCATAATTTAAAACTATTTTTAATTAACTTTTATATTTCATTTTATCTAATCTTTATTAGATTAATCTAATATCTTATAGTCCAGAAATCTTTCCAAATTAATTGCATTCCTGAGATATTTCCCAAAAGTTTCTTTTATACACTAATTTTATTTTAATATTAAGTTTTTTTAAACATTTCTTTCTTTTTCTTTTTAATTAATAAAAAGAAGAGAGAGCTGGTTTTAAATTTTTCTTTCTCCTAATTCTTTTCCCCATCCCATTCTTAATAAATAGTTTTATTCTATTCTAAACAGAAAAATGATGCACTCTTTCATTCTTACAAAATTATGTTTTAAATATCTACTTCTTATATATATATTAACTATTCTCATTTTTCTTAATAATTTGTTTATTTATTTTTAAATTATCAAATATGTAATGCAGATATATGTGTTTTAGAACATATATATCACTAGTGTTACAATATGTATAAGAAAGAGCATGCTAATAGCTCTAAACAGCTTATTTATTATTATTATTATTTTATGATAAATGCCACAAGAGAAAGCATTTAAAATCTTTATCTAGGATTTTCTCCATCCAGGCCAGTTTCACTGAAGAGTGTACTCAAAACTGATCTGGAAATGGAAAAAATCCTAGATAAAGATTTTATATGCTTTTTCTTGTGTCATTTATCATAAATAATAATAATAAAATAAGCTTGTTTAGAGCTATTAGTACACTCTTTATTTTTCACATATTGGTAAATGCAAGCTATATAGGTCATGTAATGTGTGACTTGGTTTACATTAATATATAAAATCTGTTATTACACAACACCTGTACATTAATATTACTAATGCTTAGAAAGTTAATCAATCCAATAATTGTAAAATTATTGATGTTTTACTAATTAGTATTTATATATGCAATAAAAAATAGATAATCAAATGACTTTATTGTGTGGAAATTCAGAAGAAGTTGGGACATTGAAGAGACAGTGGACTGTAATCCATGGGCCTTGATCCCCAAAATCTACCATGAATGACACACAGATATATATGGTGGTAAAATTTTACAGGTTTATCTTTCCAAGTATAATATATTGTAACCTTAACAAATTATCCTCAGCGATTTGTAATTTATAGAAAGCATAAAATTAAGAAAAGATTCTTGAGATTACACCTCTCAGTCAAATTATAACCCAAATCTCACAAAAATATTATTAAATAGAATAAATGCAGCATGAGAAAGTCAGGTCAATTGACTTGACAAAATATCCACATAAGATTATTATTCAGGAATGACCCTGCTTTAATATATCAAAAAGTATTACAACAACCACATTTCAGATACAGCTCAGGGTTCTGCAATTGCTTTGGTAATTCATGCCCAGAACACTGACAATTATACCAATGTTACACATTATATAGCATTACTAATAAACTAGAAGAGGAAGAGAAACCTTAATTTACTCTTGCAACACATTAGTGATCTCAGTATTCCCCATATAAATCACCAAACAAAATGGTTATAATTAATTTCTTTCTTATAAGAAATTTTCTACACTCTCCTTTTTCAAACACTTTCATATCTTTAATTTTTTTCTCATCATATTGCCATGATTCAATTTGCAGGGAATAAATAGTCTTATCATTTTTATTAATTCATAATGCCACATTAATTCTCTAGCAATAAATTTACGAATTATTAATTTAAAATTGGAATAACATGATCTCAGGATTTTTATAATATATACAAAATGTATACTAGTGATTCTATGAATATGTTGTTGATCAAAGAATGTTATTTTAGTGATTAGTAGAAGTAGACATCCACTTCATTTACAAGCTAATATATACTTTTCATTAACTACTAATAATAACATTTTATAAATTAATAAATAATTAAGTAATATAAAATATCATGGCAAACTCTAAATTTTGAACTATATTACCATTGACTGGGAGCACATTCAAATATTACTAGTGGTAAAGAAATTTTATGTCTACTTGAAATATTCATTAAGAACATAATAAATTTATTAAAATGGAAATGACAATAATTATTCTAAAGGTAAATTTCCTTCATGATATTTGAAGTTTATAGTATCATAATTTGTAAAGACAATTATTAATGCTTATTTAAAAATGATTTTCATATTTTCAAAAGAATTATTAATTCACTAGTTAAATATTTGTTATGTGTCTGTACCAAGATAAAAGTATCAAGAGATTTATTTAATATAGTTGTATAATGTTTGTATTTCTGGGTTCAATGATTACCAAGAACATTAAAACACTATACCAACTTTAATTAACAAAATAATATTTATTAATTAAATTATTAACTTTAAAAATTATCAACTTTAAACAATATAATCATTGTAGCAATCCGATAATAAATTTTAACAGAAAAAAAAATCATAATTTACAATGGATTCTACAATCACTACCAATAATACAGTCACACTTCCTTGGCATTAAATAGTATTTGATTGCATTACATGCCATTACCATAAGGAAATCTTGCATAGAGTTAACATAAAAATATCTTAAACTACTTAAGTTTACTCTGTTTATAACCTACTCCTGTTTTACTCAAGTACAAATAATTATTTTAGATAATGGTACTTAAAATAAGTCAACAAATCATTTTTTTATTTTTAAAAGTAAATTTATTGACCATGAATACAAAATAGAAATAGTAAAGCAAATACAAAGGAAAAAAACAAATAAATTGTCTTGAATAATGATGAGCATTCTGACAATTTGAACAACATGCACCCTTTTCAGCAGTCTTGTCATTCTTTTTTTAAATTGAATGTTCGGTATCTTTACTTGACAAAACATGGGCAGGGAAACAAAACCCATTCCCCAGCCTTATGAACATTATAGGAGAGCTGATCCTTAGGCTCCCAATTATTTGGAACATACACACCTAGCCATGGCTAGAGCCATCTTAGTGGCTTATGTAGACAAACTTTTGAACAGACCATTAGGGAAACCCCCAGTGCTGATACAAAAACTATTTTGGCAACACCACAAGTTTCCGGGTATCATTATAGATTCTTTCCAGTGAAATCATATGTTCCTTCTTTCTGACAGCCTCGATCTTGCACAAAATCAGATGGCATCTCATTGTTCAGACTATATAGTTCATCATGATTGACAGTCTAATTATTCCAAAGATTCCAGTTTTCAGGCATTCATTCAGGTTAAAAATTCTTTGTTTATGGAATGTCATCCAACCATTGAGTATTTCTCTGCATTCATTTAATATCACCCAACCAAAGAAGATATGCTGCTCTCGATTGCACATCTGGAAGACTAGATTTAGTTTGGCAAAGCCTCTCCTCATGACTAAAAATTCACTGGTGGGGGAGTGCAGTCAAATTTACTTTTATGATGAATTTCCTGATAAACAAATCATTTGAAAGTCCCAAGAAGCCATGAGAAGTGGTGGTAGTAGGATCAAGCAATTGATATACAGCCCAATATTTCAATTTAGCCAACAACAATTCACCTCCAATACCCACCCCCTTAACCAATATAACAAGCCTCTCCAGCCAAACCAGAGATTTTACAGGTGGGGGTCTATCCGTAGGCAGTGGCAAGTCAGTGGGGGGAATTAAAGAATAAAAAACAGCTGGTGTAAACCATTCTTTCAGCCAACCAACTAATTATGAGCCCTTCTGGGTTGACACATCCTTCTGTGGCTTATGGCAACAACTTTTTTCTTCCAGATTAGTTGGAAATATAGAGAATTAACCATTGCTTGGAAACCTTTAGTCGGCACTATTACCAGCATAAAATAATTTATCTTCAGGAAGGATAGCATATTAAGTAATGCCACCTTTCTCACTAAAGACAGGTAAACCCCTGAAATTGAATCAATTGTGCTTTTAACCACCTCAAGTAATTTCCTTTGAACCTGAATTCTCATATCTCTTGCAGAAAGCATAAGGGGAAAACTGAGAGAAATTCTGAAGCATGGTTAAAAAACTAGAAGAAACCTTCTTCCCAGTCAATAAGTGCCATGCCACAGATTTCTCCGATTAAGGCTGAGGACAAAGTTCTCAGAATACCAGTCCATGATCTTCTTGAGATGAGGAATATATCCCTCCAATGGAAGAAACACTACAATGTCATCGATAAAAATGAGATACTTAACCACTCTTTCCAGGTTTGGAATGTGAATGCTCAGCAGGTCCCTCTCAAGTCTAATGAGTAGCAGGTTGATAAATGCTGTGAATAAAAGAGTACTGAGCAGGGAACCCTGCAGGATGGAAAGATCTGGATAAAACCCAGGTGCCACCTTTCCATCCAAAGAGACCAGAATCTCTTTATTACTAAGAAGATTTTCAATTATGGAAAGATGGCCCTCGGAGACCATATAACACCTAAGTACTCCAATTAGAAGATCACTCCTCACCAGGTCAAATGCTTCCCTCTAGTTGGACAGTGATTGGCCTGATACCTCTATGACACCACACATGCTCGAGAACAATCTTAAACAAACAAACAGCAGTGGTTATTGAGAGCCCTTTTCTTGTGAACTGTGCAGCAGATAAATTTTGATAAATTGTATTTTGAATGTGGTCCTTAAGAAGTGACTCAACAATCTTGATGACCAACTTATTACAGCTTTTGAGAGGAATATATCTCTGGATGCTACTGACTTTTATTTTATACTTTATAAGCCCCATCTATTAATTATCTATTTATAAAGCACTGATGATAAACATATCAATTAATGATTGTTGATTCGAAGTTATAGCTTTTATTTATAATTTCTTATTAACTATCCGCACCATTTTACAAAATTCGAGATATTCAATTCTTTTTAATGCATCATTCTTGCATATCTTCATATTCCTTCTTTTCTTCATAAGTTCTCTAGTCTCAGTAGAAATTTTATTAGTCAATTGCTGCTTTTTTTTTTTTGGTAAAAAAAAGCAGCAATTGACTAATAAAATTTCTACTGAGACTAGAGAACTTATGAAGAAAAGAAGGAATATGATGATATGCAAGAATGATGCATTAAAAAGAATTGAATATCTCGAATTTTGTAAAATGGTGCGGAAAAGAGTTGAAAATGATATAAGAAAGTATAACTGTGAACTAGCAAGAAAAGCTGTAGAAGAAAATAAAAGTCTTAAGAATGTAAAACAACATTTTGGTATTGGTAGGAAATTTATATCAGCAATAAGGAAAAAAGATGGAATTATTACTAAAAAGAGGGATGACATTATGAAATTGGTAGAAGATTTTTATCAAGAATTATATAGTAGTAAAGAACAAGTACCTCCTATATCTATTACATCTTCCAAATTGCCCAGAATTTTAAATGAAGAAGTGAGAAATGCAATTAAATGTATGAAAAAAGGAAAGGCTCCAGGTAATGATGGAATTATAATTGATATATTAAAAGAAGCAGGTGAAGAAACAGAAAAAATATTAGCAAAGTTATATACCAAATGTCTAAATGATAAAGATGTACCGGATGATTGGAAGAATGCAGTAATAATATTAATATTTAAAAAAGGTGATAAAGAAGATATTAGAAATTACAGACCTATCAGCCTTTTATCAGTTTTATATAAAATTTTTACCAAGATAATTACAACTCGTCTACAGAGAACCTTGGATTTTCACCAACCAAGAGAACAAGCTGGATTTAAAAGTGGTTTTAGTACAGTAGATCATATTCAAGTATTGAGAGAAGTTATAGAAAGGACAAATGAATATGAGTTGTCATTATGTTTTGGATTTGTAGATTATGAAAAGGCATTTGATTCTATAAACATTTCTTCAGTGATTAAAGCATTGGATCATCAAGGTATAGATCCAGGATATTGTCATATTTTAAAGAATATTTATAAAAATGCAACAGCAACAATTAGATTATATAATGATACTGGGAAAGTCAACATTGAGAAAGGTGTAAGACAAGGTGAATCCATATCTCCAAAACTTTTTACAGCAGTGCTGCAAGAAGTATTTTGTGGATTAAAATGGGAAACTAAAGGAGTGAAAGTAAATGGAGATTATTTAAGTCATTTAGATTTCGCAGATGATGTAGTTGTTTTTGCAAATAATGCTTCCGAGCTGCAGGAAATGTTGCAGGAGTTATCAGATGAAAGTAGGAAAGTAGGACTAAAGACAAATGTTAAAAAGACTAAAGTAATGTTTAATCGATTTGCTCAAAATATGAAAATAAAGATTTATTATGATGAATTAGAAGAAGTTAAGAGTTACAAATACCTTGGTCAGATTATTAATACAGATGGAAACATAATAGAGGAAATTAATCATAGAATTAAACTTGGTTGGAGTGCTTTTGGTAGAAATAACTTGATATTAAAAGGAAATATGCCTATGTGTTTGAAAAGAAAGGTTTTTAACAAATGTGTTTTACCAGTTCTTACTTATGGATCTGAGACTTGGACACTTAATAGAAGATCAATACAGAGACTTTAGACCACTCAAAGAAGTATGGAGAGATGTATGTTGGGAGTAACAAGAAGAGATCGAAAACGCAATGTATGGGTAAGAGAACAAACAGGTGTTACTGACCTCATTGAAAAAATTAAAAGATTGAAGTGTAGTTGGGCTGGACATATTGCTAGAAGAGATGATAATAGATGGACAATTGAAATTTTAAACTGGATTCCAAGAGATTGTAAAAGACCCAGAAGGAGACCACATGTAAGATGGATGGATGAAATAAGAAAATGTGTAGGGGTGATGTGGAGAAGAGAAGCTAAAGATCGGAGAAGATGGATTAAACTTGGAGAGACCTTCATCCTGCAGTGGATTGATAATGGTTGATAATGATGATGATGATGATGATTAACTATCCCTCCCATGTTCACTTCACACTTTTAACTTTCCAGCTAGAAATAAAACCAATTCTTTCACAGGTCACTTTTATTCATCCATGCACCCTCGATGCTCCCTGGGTCCAAACAATGAGTATTGAACAATATTACTCTTACCATTTCAGTGATGACTTGCTTCAGTGCCCAGCTGGTCATGATGTGCTTCGCTTACTTAGGTTACTAACATTAATTTTAAATTTAGAACATTTATCCGTTTTATAAATGATTGTGAGCAAAGCTCAGTGAAACACCTTATACGTCAATCTTAAACACACACTTAGGAATTAAAAAGTGCCCCTGAATTAGGTGATACACTTCAAATGTAAAACTCAAACAATGACCAATCACTTAAGTTAATAACACATTATATGGTGAAGAATATTACTACAAATGTATATCCAGGAGGAAAGTTACACTACATAAGAAATAAACTTGTGATGGCATAAACTCTGATGACACTTGTACTACCTGAGGGCAAAAGATATGTTAGGACTGAGTTGCTACATATATAAAACATGGGAATGAACCAATCACTACTACAACTATAATATAAAACACATCTCTCAAGGAATACATCAACAAGAAAGATAGAGAGTAATCTTTAATCTTATAAACTAATCAAAATATCTACTTTTAACAATCATGAGAGAGCAACATTCAATCTCAACCCTCAAGGTAGTAATAATTTCGCATATCTTGGACATGCAATGGTCATACACAAATCTTACTTTTTCCAGAGAAAATTGGGTTTAAACTCTCATTAAATATAATATAATATTGAAGTATAAAACTGATAATAGATAATCATCAAATATGACTAGAATAAAATTATATTAGCCTTAAATAATTAAGAAATAATACATGTGCATCATACTTAAAACATATACATTTTATAACTATATTTCTCATAACCTAGGACATAGTAGTATTTAAAATCTTAATATTATATAATTAATATCTCATAGCATCAACAATGTTAAAATTTAATAATAAGAGTAAATAAAAAAAATACATGAACTTCTTATATAAAGAATTTAAAATCTCTCACACATATAATTTATTAATATTATTTTAGCATCTAGATTAAATTGTATCTAATGATACTAGAAAGACATATTCAATCCAAATATAACCTAAGTATATATTGTACCAAAATTAATATAAATAAAATAGGTGTTTCAATCATGCATAATAACATAAATGAATAAATAATAATACAAATTATACTTAATGTCCTTAGCAAAAGGCTATAATCCATCGATCTATCACACTACAATGATCTCCTCACACAACCAGCATCATCTGAATGATTGCATTAAGTCAGTTCTGCACCAATTATAGACATGCATACATGATGAATATCAACACATGAAGACAACAAGTAGCCATTTTTCTGAGAACCATATACACACGCACAATTTTTTCAATTCCAAAACCTTCATATTATTTACTTCATCGCATTATTTCTTTATTCATACAAAGTTTTGACACATTTTTTTCAAAGGCATTTAATACTTTTAGTAGATCATTTTAAGCTCTCTTATTCCTTCATAGGTTTTTCCAGTAGCAGTTAATGAACTCTATAATTCTAGGGTAATATTTTTATATTTCATTTTCAAACATATATTTAGATCTAAATTCATTCATTTTACAATAGCGATCTCCGATTAAATCTAGTTATTTTTTTTGTTAAACTTTCATTTTCAATTAATAAATAGTAAGCTTTTATTGTTTCATAAATTATTCAAAGAAACAGATTTTCTTTCAGCTGTTTTAATATTTTTAGTTAGCTATTTGTATTTGTATTAATAGCTTTTGGGAGCAGTTGCGCCGCACACGCACTTGTGCTTGAATACATACATTTCCCAAAAGTAAAATTATTTAACTTAATCGGATCATTTATATAATAAAAACTTGAAAAGTTTCTTTAAGTTCTTTCCTTTAATTAATTTTATGGCAAAAGTTTAAGATTATAGATCGTTCTAAAATTTAAGACTTTTTTTCTCCTTTCTTTCCAGACATGATATTAAAACAACTCATCTAGGATAATAGTTCTAATAAAATTAGGATATTGCAAAAATGATAGTTGTGATAACTCAGGCTTATAATGTCAAGGTATCACTCCAGATGCATCAGCCCATGACATATTTTTAACAAATTTTTTATCATTGGGTTCTGGTTTTTTGATCAATTTTTGGGGTAAAAATGAGTCATCATCATCAACCATTATCAATCCACTGCAGGATTAAGGTATTTTCAATTTCAATCCATCTTCACCAATCTTTAGCTTCTCTTCTCCACATCACCCTGCACATTTTATTATTTCATCCATCCATCTCACATGTGGTCTCTTTCTGGGTCTTTTACAATCTCTTGGAATCCAGCTTAAGATTTCAATTGTCCATCTATTATCATCTCTTCTAGGAATATATTCAGCCCAACTCCATATCAACCTTTTAATTTTTTCAATGAGGTCAGTAACACCTGTTTGTTCTCTTATCCATATATTGCATTTTCGATCTCTTTTTGTTATTCCTAATATGCATTTCTCCATACTTCTTTGAGCAGTCTGAAGTCTCTGTATTGCTCTTTTATTAAGTGTCCAAGTCTCAGATCCATAAGTAAGAACTGGTAAAACACATTTATTAAAAAACTTTTTTTTTCAAACACATAGGCATATTTCCTTTTAGTATCGAGTTATTTCTACAAAAGCACTGCAACCAAATTTAATTCTGTGATTATTTTCATCTATTACGTTTCCATCTGTATCATAATCAATATTTATTTTTATATTTTGAAAAAAAAAATGATTACCTGAATTAAAATTTACATCGACATTGTTATTTAAAACAAAAACGTATTGAATTTTCACTTCTTGGAATTTGAACTTTACTTAGTGCCAACAAAATGTTTAAGTAGAATTTTTTTCTTTAGTGAAAAAATAGCAGCACAATAAACAAGAAGAAGAACCAGAACAGCTTTCAAAGATGTATGCGGATTTTTATCACCTTTGGTTGTCAATCATCATGCAACCTGCTTTCATCACTTGCCCCTCTCCTGTATTAATTTTCTATTGGCTGTGAATCATAATTTTGACATTAATAATTCACACTATCTAAATGATCAAGTGATTTACCTGGGCTTTTCCCAGTTTTAAATTTTATAAGAAAAAAAAAAGTCAAGTTAAAAAAAAACTGTAGCAAAATGAAAGTAAAATATAGTATGAAATAAATGATTTAAATGAAATCAATTTTTATGAATGAATATTTTCCAATATTTTTTTAAATTTAATTAAAAATTGTTATCTTTTCAATTTGCTTTTAAATGATACCAAACTTGATTTATGAACATTTATATTTTTCCCAATAAATAAAATTACATTAAGATCAGCAAGCAAGCTTCTATACACCTCTAATCATTCCAACTTACCTATTGAAATTACATCTAGTAATAGATCTATCCAACTGTTTGAACTCACTAATCTAATCAGATGAATTGACTGCTTAATTTTATAACTACTTTCAAGTCAAATCTATTACTAAAACTTACACATCTATATATTTAAATGAAATACATTCTTTTATTATTAAATTACTATTAGCTACCTATTTTAACACTTAATTCCCCCACTTAGGTTACTCATCCCAATCCCAACCAATCAACTCACATCTAGATCCAATGAATTGACAGACTTTAAACTGTATTCAAATATCTAGTACAACTATGCATTAATTTTAGATATTATATGTCTGACAAAAGCATTCTGATCATTAGTTAGAATTATCTAAACCAATGTCAGTTATGAACCTATTAAATTTATTAGATTTTCTGTGAGAATTTTTTTTATCAGTGATTGCTGCATCCGCTCTTTGGCCAAAGTTAAAGGTTACAATATATATATACACACATGAAAGCAGTATACATATATATATATACACACATGAAAGCAGTCTACATATTAACAGTACCAATACCCATAACAATTTTAACAATCTCAATCTGTTTTAAGGCACTCTCCAATATGTTTACATAGTCACTAAAGATTACAACTTGACAAAATAGAGTGAAATCATTAATTAATTAAAACATATCTCATCAAACAGGCAAATATAACCTGTTCTGAAATCAAACTAACAAATAGTAAATTATAACTTTCAAATTGCATTGAAACTATGTATTATTTAAATAATAAAACTAATAATTCTCAAGGCTAGATAGGTTTATAAATGTAAATATATGTATTTATATTTATAAATCCATCTAGCCATGAGCAGTATGTTTTATTGTATATATGTATATATATTATAATAGTAGCATTATGTAAACTAGTAATTATTGTACAACAGTAAAGTCATTCAACTTATAAAATAATAGAAAAGAACATAAAAATAAAAATAACAAAAAGTTTGTACATTAAATAAGGAAAAAGTTAAATGATTAGGAGGTGTGGACACACTAGAAGCAATTATTAATTTATATTATAATTCATATCATGAAATATGGTTATTGTAAAATTCCAACTGTAACATTAATAACAGTTATATAATGTTTGAAAAAATGTGTCTGCACATATTTTTTAAAAAATCACTTATATACATATTAATGTTTAAAAAATAATTTACCACTTAAAATACTTTTTTCGCAATTCTAAATTATTCGAACAGATTTAGAATTTATGCAAAATTTTCTGCTATCGTTAAGATTAAGTAAAGCTAATAAAAATGCGGTAAAGCAATAATGATTAAATTTAATATTTATTGTGATAAGAAGGTTAAAAAAAGTTACGCCATATTGGATTTTTTAGTGATTAGTAAAATTATTAGCAACGAAATAAAACTTCATTGTGTACAAAACTTACAAGTATTCCATTACCATTATATGTTATTAAATATTATTGAAATTACGTATAAATTTAAAATAGAGTACTTCAAAATGAGTGATGAATTTATTTTTCTTGATTTTAATAATTGAATGAAAGTAATTTTATGTTTTAAAGTGTAAATGTAAATTTTTATGAACTAAAAATGTTCAAAAATAAAAATGTATTTTTTATTTTGTAGTCAATTTATTAATAAATGAGTCATTAACCAAAAAACTGATCAAAAAATAAACACATCGTCAAGTAAATAACTAACATACTTTTTAAATAAGATGTAGCTTGTTTTTGATTTTAGATAAATATAAATTGTCACATAGGAGTGCTGTAAGTATGAGAAAAGGTGAAAAACAATCCCAGTCAATTCCTTTTAGTTTCAGTTGCAGTTAATTCTAATTACAGATGTAATTGAACCAAATGAAGATGATATTCAATCATTAGTATTACTGTTTGAAGACATAAAAAGTATAACTTACTCAAGAATTAGAAGTCATTTTTAAAAAAAAAGTTAGTATTATTTTAGTGAAACAGGCAAAACTCTCCAGCCAGTAGTACCACTCAGTGCAAGCCAGAGTAATCAATGGGTGCCTGAAGGCTTATGCATATAGATAGGTATTTTATGCACAAGCCTTTTGCCTTCCATTGATTACTCTGGCTTGCACTAAGTGGCACTACTGTATGGAGAGTTTTGCCTGTTTTAATAATAGTTATGAGCAAGCATAAGAAATGATGATCATGTGATTATTTTAGTGATGAAACAAAGGTAATCATATACTGAAAAACTAGAGTGTTAATATTGTTTTTCAATGGCAGTGATGACAAAATATATTTAATACTGGTATAAGTTAAAACATAATTTTCAAAATGATAAAACTTAGTAGACTCATCATTATCTGAAAAGGTAATAGCTTGGTGGATGATTGAGTATAGAATTTTAAAAGTGTCTTATAAAGTGTCTACTGTTAGTCTCTCAAGATAAAATGTCTCTGTGATAATACCCTGCCTATTCACTAATGAGATGTGGAAAATGAATGTTACTCAATGCCTTAATATAAAATGATATATAAAAAATAAACTTATAAAAAAATAAAATTCAGCAAAAACATGGATACAATAGAACTATGGAAAAATCCTACATCTGGAAGAGAAATTTTTCAATTAAAAAGAGTGACTTGAAAAAATGTTTATTAAAATTAAGCTATGCACATTTTTAAAAAATATTAAAGTTTATGCTATTGTTAAACAAAATATTTCAATACCCCACCATTTAGGCAATAATACAAGAATTAATTTGTATATTGTTTTGTTACTTTTTTTAATTTTATAATATTTCATTTTTTAATATAATATATTTTTATATATGAGATACTAAACCATATAACTATTTATTTTAAAAAGATAACTCACTGTTTGTATATAATTAACAAATGATTTTGAATGATATTTGTGATTTTGTTGATATAGCAATCCAACTTCTTCTTTATAAATATTGAATTATTATAAGAACTATTATATGAACAATTTTAAATTATAATAATTTAAATTGTTCATTCAAAAAGGCTATAAAAATATAGTTGAAACATTGCAGCATTATTGTAATTTATAATAATTCATATAATAACATTTACTTTATATATATTATATATATAGACACAACTTTCACACCACCCACCTCTCTCCACTCTATCTAATAACACTACACACCTAAACACATATATCTGAAAGATAAATCACCAATATACATATTTCATCTAAACCAGCAATCATCAGTTGTCCAGACTATCATCTTTACACACATATATGTATATGCTCAGATATATATAAGATAGACTATCCTCATAGTTTAATGGACACTTCAATCCACTCCACACTCCAACTCTTCAACCGTCCATCCAATTGAAAATCTGATGATGAATCTCAAACCACCCTGAGGCCGAGATTATTGTCACACCCATGTTGACCTAATCAATCTGAACCCCACATGTACAGGACATAATCCATTTAATACATATCAAGGATGCAGACATCTCTATAATGTAATAACTGAAACACAGCTTGTTATATACCTGTGTATATATATTAATATAGGGTATATGACACAGACTTTCACACCACCCACCTCTCTCCACTCTATCTAATACACTGATATACCTAAACACATATATCTGAAAAGATAAATAATCACCAATATATTATTTCATCTAAACCACAATCATCAGTTTCCAGACTATCATCTTACACCAATATATATATAAGGCTCAGATATATTAAGATAGACTATCCTCATAGTTTAATACACTTCAATCCACTCCACACTCAACTCTTCAACCATCCATCCAATTAATCTGATGATGAATCACCACCCTGACGAGATTATTGTCACACCCATTTACCTAAGCAATCTAACCCCACATACAACATAATCCATTTACATATCAAATCAACTCTATAATAATATTTTAATTTACATATAATAAATCAAGATTTATAAAGAACTTGCATGTGACTTGTTTTATATACTGAAATTAATGGCCTATTTTAAAATAGAAGCCTATGTTTTGTTTGTTATTAATTTAATCTTTGATATAGTTAAGGGGAATTAAATAAAACACCAAATCCAACCAGAGAAATATAAAAACAAGCATATTATGCAAAAGTAATACATGTATTTGTAAATACACATACTACATAAGGGTGACTTAATGTATGTTTACGGAAATGAAATTAATATTTTTTATATATTTTTTAAATTTTACTAACATTCTCATAATTAGCTAGTCAATTAAATTGTTATTTTAAAATTAGAGAGCATTATATATGGTTATTTGTTATTTAATTCTCAACCTTGATTTAATAGAATAGAATTTACTTATACATGTGATTAAGTCCACTATTTCTGTTAAACATTAACGATAGTGAAATCTTTCGATTTACAATGAGTTAATAGTCAGATCTTAAATTTAGAAATATTTTGAATTGAAAGATTTCATGATCGTTAATGTTTAACAGAAATAGTAGACTTAATCAGTGTAGAATTTATTAGCTTCATGCTCCCAAATCAAAATGCTTTAGATTTGCCTATATATTTAGAAAAATAGGTTAAAGATAAGAGTGTGACTGCTCTTATCTTTATAAAGTCGAATCTTGGATTTAGATTTGTAGAGGTCTCTCTTGTAAATGAAGCACCCAAGACTATGGTTATAGCTTTATTTAAGTATTACATGCTAACATTTCACTTAATAAGAATTAATATTTATATATGTGATTGTAGATTATCCAATATATAGAAGGGAGATCTTAAAGTGTCTCCAAATTGTGTTAGACTCTGCGTAACTTAATAAAATAGAATGATTATTTAAATGATAGTAAGAAAAGGCAAATTAGTCCCTCAGAAAAAGATCATGCTAAATGATATAAAAGCATTCTTATCCACAGAACAAATAAAACTGTAACACACTAGTCAATGTTATTTTTATAGTCATTTCAGATGAATAATTAAAAGACATTATTGCTAGAGAAATATAATCAGTTCATCAGTGTTACTTCTTTGAGGTCATATTTTGGGTAATAAAACCAAAGATAATAGATCACCTTGGCAAAGATCTATTTCCTGACCAATATAGCATTGGATGGGATATAGTTTTTGTGATTCTGCTTAAATATGTATACATCAGCAAACTTGTAGCAAACCATCAGAATGTGGCTGTATGCAATATATTCTACTATTTACATTTTCTGATAATCATCATTAATATTTATCATTTCACACTAGACTCAAACCTAGTTCATAATCTGTCCAGTACTATATATAAAATAAGTAATTATTTCAAATAATTTTATTATAATAATATTAAATATTTTATGAATTAACACTTTTTAAAAAAATAATTATTTCATATAAAGTAACATTTTCATTTTTTAAAGATTTTCTTGCATTTATAAATGATGTCCCATTTATTCTATGTTTAATATTTTGAAAGTATTTCTACATATTAATGAATCTCACAAAATTTTGTATAAAACAATTTATCTGTAATTAATCATTGTAAATTTTTATAACTGTGATGTATTAATACAATAATTGTTTTACTTTCAAATTTTCTCCTTTTTTTTTCATAACCTTTTAATTTGTATTTATCAATAAAAAAATATTCTTTATAAAATTTTTGTGTATTTGTTAAATTGTATTAAAAATATAAGATCAAAAAATGGAAATAATCTTAAAAATAAAATATTGTCTTTTTAAACTAAAAAAACATTACTAATATTATCAACACAAATAGTATTATTTTAGTCTTAAGTCTAATAAAATGTATTTAATGAAAAAAACTTATTCTTGTTTTTATAAAATTACGTCAAAATTTATGTCACATAAACAAAAATAATCTTATAATATTAAATATCAGCTTTCCAATTTAGAAATTATCTAATAATATTTACTAAGGCAATAAACCTAAAGCATGTGTGGTTGGAAGAAAAGAAGGTAGGGACCACAAGCTTGCACATTGGAAGAAAAAAAGAAAACCCTCTTCCAATGCATAAGGTTGTGGTTAAGACCTGTAGAGGTTCCTACCTTCGCATTTTCAACCACACATACTTTAGGTTTATTGCCTTAGTAATTATTATTTATGTAATCAATGTGCGTTAAATAAATTTATAATTATAAATTATCTAATAATAAAAATGTTATCATAAGTATTTATCATTTGACATTACACAAATTTTAACAGGTTATCTTTTTCTAAAAATTGCATATTCATAAGAAAGCTGCATGTAAATGTCATATATTTATTAAAAAATAAATATTTCCAAAAAGCGTAAATAAATTGACCAACACAAATAAAACTTTCTTTTTTTAGTAATGATGTCAACAATTGCAGAAATGTGTTTTTTATATGAGCAAAAAGTGTTATCTTTTTTTCATTGAATACTGGCTGCAGCTGATATTTAGTTATAATAATTTCAATAACAATTTTAATCAGCTAAATGTTTTTTATCTATTAAAAGTTCTAAATGCTTAATTTGTCAGTGAATGATGTTGCCATATTTTGATTTAATAGAATTATTGCCATGGAAACTGTTTCAGTTCAAGTGTAGTACCAAAGAGCTATGCATATGTAATTAATAAAATTTGTTTTGTTGTTAATCAGGGTTGACTATAGGAACTAATAAAATAAACAAATATCTGAAACAGTACCATGTAAAATATAACATTAGAGTAATAGCAGAGCAGATAAATAAAGTTAGAAGATTTATAAAATAAGATATAAATAAGTTCATACAATATATTGTATAAAAATTTAAAACTATTTTTATGATAATTTTGCATCCATTCTGAATTGCATTGATTTCTTTGTATAATAGAGCATTAGACTTCAAATTTCATTAATATTTTTTACTTTATAACCTGTCTGCTGTCTACTCTGATTATAATCAAATTGGCTAAAAAAAATGGTAATTTTTATGTTATCGTAGCAAATTTACGCTCATTTTAAAGCTTAAAAATACTGTAAGTTGCTGTCCTCTCTAGAATTATTTTACAAGTAAAAAATCAATAATATTTAAATTTGAAACTATAACAATAAGAGAAGTTGGACTTTCCAGGGTGTTCATTGGTTGTTTTTTATTTTGAACAAAAGAGAGCACTTGTCAACAATTTTGACAGCTTCAAGTTCTTTGTTTTGACTTTTTAAATGAAAATGAATGTTTTAGAGTATTTTCTATGTATTTTTTTTACATATTATAAATTATTTTGATAAAATTTGCTGAAAATGTAATTATTTTAGAAGAATAGTTAAGATTTTAATAAAAATTCTTTACTTTTACATGAATGTAAATTGTAAAAAAAAATCAGTGATATATGCAGCATTTTCAAATAGGTAATGAAAGTTCTTTTTAGTTTCTTCACTATAGAATATTTTTTATAATTATAAATAGAAATGTATTTTTGAAAAAACTTTCATTCACTTTTATAATATGACAAATTATTAATTTGCTTTTTAAAAAGTAAACTAAAATGAATATAATATTAAAAGACAAATATATTTTTATTGCTGATTTTGTAATTGACCAATCAAAAGTTTAGAGCTTTAACTCAGTCAGCCAATCAGAATTTTTGGCAACACAAAGGATAACTATCTTTATTTAAATAGTATCACAGATTTTCACTACAAAAGTTGAGAAGGTGAAGTATAAGAATTTAAAGTTAATTACTAAAAGAATATACAATATGGTAAATAAAAATATATATACTTTGAAATTTTCCTTAATTTTGTTAATTATGTCTATTTGGAAACTACTAAATGGAACATAGAATTTTTTTTTTAATAAAATTTTAGTAAATCTATTTAAAATTCTAAATAGATTACTTTAGATTCAATGAAATTTTATCTGAGCATGTATTTAAACATTTATTAAATAATTATATGAAACAAAGAGCAAGATTAGCAAAAGAATTTGTGCTTATTTTGCTGGGAACAAATAAAGACACTTCCTTTTTTTATATATGTTTAAATATAGCTATTTGAGTTGGATAGCTGGGTTTGAAGACATGTACATGTCTAAAAATTTCAGATTTTTCACTCAATAGATAACTTTTAGATAAATGATGGCTTTGGGTTGGTATTTTTAGATCTAGTGTGTGAAGCTACTCTAGAACCTCTCTGAGGAGTGTCAAAGCATGAAACCATGGTCAGAGGTTCGGGGGGAAGGGATCCTGACAGAGATATTTTAAATGCTTTCTCTGACTAAGCATTTATCACAAAGCTTGTTGAGCAATTGGCAATGCTCATCGTTTGTATTACAATATATTTAACTAAAAGTAATATAGAAAATAAAATAAAAAAGCTGTATACATAATAATGTGAGAACTGAATTGTTTGTGGTTAATTAATAGTTATTATACATTTGATGTGAGTGGTGAATAAAGATGTGTATATATAAAAATAGCATAATTTTGTACATATTTTTATATAATAAATAATTAAAAAAATAATCCTAAAATATACATGGTGTTTTCCTAAAGGTTTGTGATGATGGTATTCTAGTTGTATGTTTGAACCTCATAGATAAGTATATGAAATTACTACAGACTGTTGCCTATGGCAGGATGGCTCAGTTGGTTAGAGGGTTATCTTAAAACCAGGTTTGAGTCCCATGCTAGTACTGTGACTGGTCAGGCCAGCAACACCTGAAGAAGAGGGGAGACTAACCTGTTTGATGTACTATTACTAACAGTTGAATGTATTTGGAATATTTAAATAAAGTTAATTTTTTTAAAGACATTCAATACGTATATTAGATGGTGGAAACAATCCAATATAAAAATACAAATAAAATATACATGTTTGCAATAAAAATATTATTGAATTTATATTTAAATCAACTTATTAACAAAAAATTATATGTTGGACTATATTAAAATTACAATTTTATTTAAACTTTTCCAATACATTTGATTGCTACCAATTGAACACATGTTAGTATATAGCATGATGTTTCAATTCATATTTTTCTTCTCTTTTCTTAATATTTTTCTTCTCTCTTCTTCAAGTGTTTTTAGCCTGACCAGTGACAGTACTGGCGTTTAATTAGTTAAAGCATCAACTTAAATTCAATATTCATAAGTCTAATGGTCCAAGCTCAGTTTCAATGCTAGTAATGTCACTGGTCAGGAGAGGAAGGTGAAAAAAAGAGGAGAACAATACTACTCAAAACAGTTGAAACCTTTAAAGCTAGAATATTTCAAAGGCATTCAATATTTAATATTTCATGATGGAAATGGTCCAATATAAAATTATTAATAAAATACCATCATTACCCATCTTCAGATCTAATAACAATAACATTTTTTTAAAAAATTTATAAAGGAAAATATAAAGAAAATGTTAAATTATTAATTTTTTAAACAAAACTATTAGTATGGAATTTGAAAAGAAATCTGTTGTGACATATTTTAGAATAATGAATTTAGGGATTGTTTTAGATTTTTAAAAGTTATCATAGAAAATAACAAATATATTAAATAGAAATATCATAAGTTAAAAATTGAGTATTTTAATATTAGTAATATAATATTAATTCATTTTCCATAGACATCATGTATTATGTAGCTCACTCATAACTTATTAAAACAGGCAAAACTCTCCATAAAGTGGTGCCACTCAGTGCAAGCCAGAGTAATCAATGGATGTCAGAAGGCTTGTGCATATAATCCCTATCTAGTGCTTACTCATCCATATGCCCAGACTAGTTTGTAGCTTGTGGCTTTCATCAGTGAGAAGCTTGTGTAAGCATAAGGAATGGTGATCATGTGATAATTCATATGGTTTATTTTATTAATTTCATTGATATTTTAGGGTCAGAACCAATCTTTTAATTTTCCATATAGATAATGTAATATATAGGGTATATGAGTACAGACTTTCACATGACCCACCATTCTCCACACTATCTTATAACACTGATACACTTGAACACATATATGTTGAAAAGATAAATAATCACCAATATACGTATTTCATGCTAAACCAGTCTGTGCTCATATACCCTATTACATATGTAGACACAGGTATATAATAAGCCTGTGTGTTTCAGTTATTACATAATAGAGATGTCTGTCTATCCCTTGTATATGTATTAAATGAATTATGTCTTGTACATAAGGGGTCAGATTGAACATGGGTGTTAAAAAATCTCAGCCTCAGGGTGGCCTTCGAGCATTCCATCATCAGATTTTCAATTGGATGGACAATTGAAGAGGTGGAGTGTGGAGTAAATTGAAGCCTGTCCATTAAAGTGTGAGGTTTGGCTATCTTAATATATATCTGAGCACTTATAGCATATATGTGTAGAGATGGTAATCTGGACCAACTGTTGATTGCTGGTTTAGCATGAAATACATATATTGGTGATTATTTATCTTTTCAACATATATGTGTTCAAATATATCAGTGATATAAGATAGTGTGGAGAGTGGTGGATCATGTAAAAGTCTGTGCTCATATACACTATATATTATATATATAGACACAGATATATAATAAGCCTGTGTGTTTCAGTTATCATATATATAATGTATTTTTTTTTACACATAATTTTCAGAAACCAATCTATTATATAAAAACAGAATTACATATATTATCTTGTTGAAAAACATTTCTTGATGTTCAAGGCAAATAATAAAAGCATAATGATAAAACAAGTATAAGTAATCTTCTAAAACTGATTAATTATTTGGCTTAAAGAAGCAATAATCACAAGAACAAAAAATGTAATATGAAATCATACTAATAATAAAAAACAAAGAGCTCTGCTAATTTGCTCTAACAAGCTTTATTGATAAATGCCAGAGAAACAAAGCATTTAAAAAATCTCTATCTTGAAAATCACATTTTAGCCACAGACTAATGGTTTCATGCTTTGGCACTCGTCAGTGAGGCGCTAGTGTAGCTACAGGTACTAGATCTAAAAATACCAAGCCAAAAACAGCATTTATCTAAAAGTTAACTACTAAGTAGAAATAAATTGACAGATCAAATTATCTACAAATACTTAAAATACTTATATAAGACTTTTCAATCTAAATCTCTTAGCTGTCAAACATTAATATTCATCTTATTAAAGCCAATTATATAAATGCATATTCATCAATCAAATGTTTTATTTCCTTAAATGAATACATTCATATTGAATGATTGACAATACTATTGCAAATTTAAAGCAAATCAAATTAAATAAAAGAAGTTTAATGCAAGAAGTCCTTTTGCCATAAACACTGTTCTAATATTACAATAATAAATATAACTTAGGTCAATCCAAAATATAAGAACAAGCAATATCAGAAAACATTCTAAAGAATTGCAAGCATTAGTTGACTAAAATCAAATAAAAACACTATAACTGGAAAAAGCTGGTGGATCTTGCTTACAATGTATCTAAAAGATATTTTAATATGTCTTTTTAAACATAAACAAGCCTTTGAGTTTTTGTATGTAGAGAGGCTACTACCTATAGTAAATGAAATAGATGTTTTTTAAAACCTTAAGGAATCTGTACTTTCACATGATCACTATACTGTATGGAGAGAGCTTTACCTTATTTAATAACAATTATGTGCTAGTATAAGAGATAGTGTTCATGTGATGTTTAGTGGTTTAACACCAATCCTGCCTAATAGGATAATGGTGGCTATGGTTGTTAAAGAGCCAAAGTCACCAAAATGCATGGATGCTGAATTGAGTTCAGACCCATATGACTATATAAGCTATTGAGCTTGGATTGGAAAAAATAATTGTTTTAAATTTTATTCTCATAGTTTTGTAGTTAAGTAGAGTTAAAAGGTGGCTGCTGGAGGGTTGCATTAGATCCTAAGATCTAGGTGCAGTGCTCTCAGATCCAAGGCTCCTCACTGATAAAGGCCACAAGCTAGAAACTAGTCTGGATATATTGGATGAGTAGGCACTAGATAGGGATTTTATGCACAAGGCTTCTGGCATCCGTTGATTACTCTGGTTGGCACAGGGTGGCACTATTGTATGGAGAGAGTTTTGCCTTGTTTAGTAGAATCTGTACTTTCCAAGCTTATTATCTTTTATTATTATTGTTAGATAAAAGATTAGGTTATTCAACTGTTTATTAGTCATCACTATTCTTAATTATCTCATTTCAGTTTCAGAAATAAAATTGATTTACAGCATTATCATTTAGATCAACATTTTTTATATATTTTTAAAGATGAATAAATCCTTAAACAATGAAAGTTGGATCTAGGAAATATATCAAAAATATTTAAGCATAAAAGGAATTGATTTATGTTAACAATTCAAAATAAGTTGTTCTTAAAATTGCTAAGGTTTAAATTAATTTAATTATCCTTTCACTTCTCCTTTGATATAATATTTCTCTATTTAGTTATCTTGATATAATATTAATATCCTGATGATAATTAAAATCACACAAAATTGTGATATCATACTTAGAGAATATTTGGTTCTTGTTATTTAAAATACTGAGTATTTTAACAGCCATTAATAAACTGGACTTTATAGTCTTTCAATCATCTACCTGCTTTATCAGTAAAGAATTTTTGTAAGCATTATGAAAATGTGAGCATGAATTTTTTACTATTTATAAGACCAGTGTAATAGTTATTCTTAATTCAGTCATCGCTTTTAATTTAGTGATGTTTTGCCTATTTAAATGTTACTGATACACTTGTTAATTACAAACATGAATAGAATTTCTTATAATTATTTAATATTAAGTATGTAGTCCAATATTGACATCTGTAATGATCTGAATGCCATAACATTAATCAAGATAATGGGACATATGATTCTGAATTCCTTTTTAATTACTACTGAATTTAAGATTGTTTATAAAACAAATTCTATTATAATTCTTAAATGACACAGATTCTGATATTTCAATAAGTTGTGATAGTTGCATGATAATACTTTTTTGTGTGTGTGTAGACATCATGTTAAATATCAAACTCAACAATTTAATAGCCATCATCTGCATATTCAATAAAAGAAAAATTATAGAGAGTGTTATTCATCTCAGTTTTATCTGGCACTAATATGTCATGTTCTTTATCAAAAACTGAGCACCTATCCCACTATTTTACAACATATATATATATATATATAACTCCCGCAACAGTGATGAGGAAAATATTACATTTCCTCCAAAATATTTTGACTTAATGTTTCTCTTTGACACTCGTTAAACGATTTAGTAAGGGCTATGGTAAAATAAATAGATTTATTTGACTTCTGGTGCACATTCAAGTATAATTAAATCCTTATCTGGTAGTCGACTAATATACATTTTTATTTACATCATGAAAATGGCTTCGGAATTCTAATCTACTTATCCTATAGCAAATTAAGTTCATTACGTAATAATATCTGTTAACATTTTTATACTTATAATAAATATTATCTAAGCACATATTTTAACATTTATGTTTATAAAAGTGTTTTTTATATATTTGTGTTTGTAGAAATTAAAAGTAATAGAAATTACTTGAATAACATTAAATTAAAGTTTATTACTAATAATGTAGCTAAAGCAAAATTATTTTTAAAAGTACAATGTTTTCACAAAGTTGTTTGCTAAAATTAACTCAAGTTTTTTTTTTATAATCAGTGGATGGACATTGTAGACAAAGAATTATTTTTTCTCAGGGTATGAGGAATGGAAGACAAGTAAATGAAGTTTTGGTTAATTACTGCCAGATATTCCTAGGGCTGTCAAGGTATAATCAGTAAGTCTTTTCTTTTGCTTGTCTGATTGGGAATGATAGTCTTACACCTGACACCCCCAGGACACTTCACTTAATACTAGAGGACCTCTACAGGTCCTTTACAAAAATATTGACCTCTGAGCCTAGGGCAAGCTTATTTCATGACGGCCAGAATTCAATTCTATATAAACCAAAAAGAAAAAAAATTTCAAAAACCATGAATTTTAATTAACCTATCATCCAAAAATAAAGAACTTAATATGCTTTTGTAAAGTCTCTGCAAGTGTAATATTCTGAAAACCAATAACAGAAAAGAAAATGATTTTTAAAAAACTCATAAAAATAAATATTAAATTATGTTTAATAACAACTAAACACTTTTCTTAATATATCATAAAGAAATTCCACAGCTGTCACTAATTACAAAGATTTTTTGGCTACATCAGTTTTAAATTGCTTTGTAATTACATTCTTTAAAAGATACAAATTCAGTAAATAAAAATAAAATACAAAGAAAATAATTAAACCGATATAATTAATAAAAATAAAACGGCTTTGATTTAGCCATTATTACACGTATATGTATGCACAATTACAAAATATGTCTTGTCTAGACTTATATGGTTATAAGTAAGCATACGAAGATATATGTATGTGTATTAAATATCTGTACAAGTAGTTTACACAAAAGGCAATAAATAATAGCAAACTACCAATGTTGATAATCAAGTGTAAGTGCATTATTTAAAGAGAAAATTGGTTTGTCATTTCTGGTAAAAAAAATTCATGCATTTAAACCTCTAGTTTATATGTGTGTATGTTTTTGAGAAATAAAATTATTGTATGTTTCAATAAATCAATAGCTTATGACATTATGGACTGCCATACAGGAGTGTGTTTATGATTTGATCCATTAAATGCTTTTGTCCATCATATATGCAGAAAGAAGTTTACTGTAAACTGGAAAGATATCTTCTAGTTTTACTTTGAGTCCTTAAAAACACTTAAATAGAGCAGGACAACTTTCCTAATGTCCATTACCATTGAAGTTGTTAGTATTATGTGATTTCCATTTGAAAAATAGACATGGATAATTTACTTTTGAATTTAATAACAAGAACACCACTATTCTTTTTCTTTTTAGTTTTCCTTGAAGATAGAAAGAATGTATGTGTTAAAGAATTTTTCTAAAAAATTTTAATCATGACAGTGAATAATAAATTATGAATTTTATTACCGGGGGGGTTGTAAAGTCATCAGCCAAAATAGTTCATAGTGACAAAAGGCAAAGAGTGCTAAGAATCTCCTGATTACATTTCTAGGCTGTTACACCAATTTAGCAACATCCAATTTCAAATCACTTTCATATGAAAGAAGATTGGGTGAAGTGGAATTCTCTAATATTAAATGAGATATTATACTCAACTTAATGAAGTTAGAAAAAAAGTTTACAAAACAATTATTTTAAAAATTGTACATGTACAAAGGCACAAATATTGGAAGAACGGTGGAATGAAACTCATTTTAAATAAAAATTGGAAGAACAATATTAAATAGATTGGAACAGGCAAAAATCTCCATACAGTAGTGCCACTCGGTGCAAGGCAGAGTAATAAATGGATGCCAGAAGGCTTGTGCATAAAATCCCTATTTACTGCCTACTCATCCAATATCCCCAGACTAGTTTTTAGCTTGTGGATTTCATCAGTGAGGAGCCTTGGATCTGAGAGCACTGCACCTATATCATAGAGATCTAAGATAGGGATTTTATGCACAAGCCTTCTGACATCCATTGATTACTCTGCCTTACACTGTGTGGCACTACTGTATGGAGAATTTTTGCCTGTTTTAATAACAGGTATGAGTAAACATAAGAAATGGTGATCATGTAATGTTTAGTGATTAAATAGATTGATGATACATTAGACAACATGATTAGATTAATTATTCAACATAACATAAAATACCAAATGCAAATAACTGATGTGTATGTCCCAACAAATTTTCATTATATTGACAACAATAGAAAATATTTATAGAGATATACCAATGATACCAAACAACACATTAAAATTGTCCTGGAAGAATTTTAATGCTATATTTTGAAATCAATTGAAAAATGAAAGTGTAATGAATATAGTTATGATTACATAAATAAAAGATATAAACTTGATGATTTTTTTTAAAAATTGAACTGATATGATTTTTTTTTCTGCGAAAAATAGCCATGAAAGCATTCAAATAATAGCACAACAGAATTGGATTATATTGTGACAAACAGAAAATAACTATTTCAAATTGTAATGTTCTTAATAGATTTAACATAGAGACTGATCAACAATTAATGAAGAGTAAGACAAATGTTAAGACAAAAGAAACTAATAAGAAAAATAGAATTAACCGATGTTATTTCCAACCTTTTAAAACAATCTAATAAATTTAAATTAGAACTTGCAAATCATTTTAAATCGAAGGAGATGTGGGCATGATTAAGATCATTAGAAAAATAACTGGTACTCTATTAAGATCTGCAACAGAAATTGTTTTTATTAAAATGCAGCAATTCACAAGTAAGTTTTCAACTGAAATATGACAATATATAAAATAAAAATATAAAATATTAACAAATTATCCTTTAATAAGAATTAAATATCTGAAATTCTTTAAAGTGGTATAAAAAGCTACTAATGTTATAAAAAATATTTGAAATACAGGCATTCTTCATATATGTGTGGGAGATGATAATCTGGATCAACTGATGGGTGCTAGTTTAGCACAATATATATATAAAAGACATTTTGTGGGTTCATCCATGTTAAAAAATTTAAATATTGATATACCGACATTTTGACTTGATCACACAAGTCATCCACTGGGTCATAAATGGTAGAAAGATGATTGTAGAATAACTATAATCACTGATATGAAAAAAACATTAAAGTTCCAGGGTCCAGGTTTGAATCCTGTGCTAGTACTGTTACTGGTCAGGCCGGCAACACCTGAAGAAAAGGGGAAAATTATATCTCTCAAAATGTTGTGCTATTATTAACAGTTGAATGTATTTGGAATATTTAAATAAAGTCAATTTTTTCTAAAGTCATTCAATACTCATATTAGATGATGGAAATAGTCCAATATAAAAATATGACTAAAACACCATCATCACAAACCTTCAGGAAAACAATATATATATATATGCTATATACATAGTACACAATGAATGTTTTGTATTAAATTTATTCTCGTTTGTTTTATGGGGACCATTTATATATATTTTTTTATTATTGCTAAAATTTATTTATTTTTCTTTTAGTAAATAATTTATAGCTTCATCATAAGATGCCTTTGAAAGATTAGCCATTATAACGATATTATATGTATATATCATATGAGTGTATTACTTTGTACGTGAGACTAGTAGTTTCTTTTATTTTATTCATGAAAGCTTATTATATTAAAAGTAGTATAGTCTAGCAATAAACTCTTCTAAATGATTAATCTAAGGAGTTGTCGTTTGCATTTTAAAAGATAAGTATAGTTTTAAAAGAAAAAAAGGTATATCCATATTTAGCACAGTATGAGGAAAATGTTGATATTTCTTGATTGAAAAGTTAATGTGATTCTATCATGAAGAAAATATCTATGATTTTGAACCATACTATTTTAAGAAAATATTATTATTAGTTATCTATTATTGTGTTTTTTTTATGTTAAAGAGTAAATGATCCTCCCTCAGATATAAACATCACTCAGTAGATATTGTTAACAAATGTTGTGAAAACTTATAAAAGAAATAAATATTATATGTTGTTGTTTGATTATCACTATTGCCATTTTAAAAAAGAGTAAATATAAACCATAATAAAAAGTATGTATTTGTTTTACTTAAAGTGACTGTTATTTTATTTATCACTTCTCCACACATGGGGTCATTGTGAAATACTTGATGTCATTAATTTGATTGTTTTTATTTATCATGAGAACACTTGAATGCTAATGATTACTTGCGTAAATGCTAACAAGTTGCTACATTGTTTAACATTAAGAAATTTAGAAATATTAATAAACCATTTAGAGTTAGTTATTTGCAAGAATAAATTAGATTCCGTAAAATATTCCCTTTGCTTCTATTTATATTTTAACAAGTCTCACTAGTTATGCTCCTGAGAGTAAGTTAATAAAGTGTTGAGAGATGTTGTAAAGTTGAATATGTTCTTTTGTTTATGTTATGATTTTAGTTTATGTAATTACAAGATGTTATTTCAAAAGCTAGCCAGCCCATTATTTTTCTAACTGTTAGTAAATTTGGAGATATAATTGAGACAGCCCCCTATTCTCAATTTATTTATTAGGTAAGTAAAAGGCCATTTCCTGTAATGCTGATCTAGATGTTTAGAGTTTAGAGAACTAACTTATTTACCCTCTCTCATTCCAGGTTTAGGCTGTTTCAATTTGAAATATTGGTTTCTTTATAATTTATTAATATTATTTGGAAATCGTAATTTATGGGATATGCTGAAGTCTCTCTTCACCATCTTTTGGTACTTATACATACCTTTGCAATATATATATATACACAAATGTTTATGACACTACAATTACAAATTATGTCAATACTCTTGATACATACATATACATTATAGAGCCTCCATCCCACATCTGTATATTCATAAAATTTATAAAATGAAATAATCAGTAAGAGAATACTGACCACTTTCAAATCTTAAAATTTAATTCATAAAAACATTAAATTAAAAAGAAGTTTATCTTCGGGCAAAGAAATAAAACATTAATGAAGGAATTATTGTTGTAATAATATATATAAATAATTCATAGTGTTTTTTAATTGCAATTCGTAATCCCATAAATTATGGTCTATTGAAAAAAATAACAGACTGATGTCTCTCACTATATGTGTGTATATACATATAATATTAATTGCCAAAAGTTAATCTAGTCAAATATACCAATTCAAAATTAAATTACTGGCTTATGAAATTACAAATTTTCTAATAATGATAGAAACATTCTTGTTAATGAATTTGTAATTTGCTGTTATCTGGCAATTTAATTTTGGATTAGTGTGAAAATATATATTATAGTAAAATGGTCGAGAGGTCAGCGATCAGCGACGGCTGCTTTACTAAGCAGTTGTCCCGGGTTAGCGGGTTCGTTTCCCGGCTGATGCTATGACACATGAGAAAAAAAAGTATAAATAAATCAGAAGAAATTATATATATTTAAAAAAATTAAGTGGATATAAATAAAAAATATCATAGCAAATAATGCATGTAATAAAATGATATTACATAAGGTAAGAAAAGCAGTCTTCAAAATATCCCAATACGGATCAAAGGCCTCTCTTTGTACCACTCATGGAATATAAATAAAAAAGAGCATTGTAAATTTATATGTCCTAATATTTAGAATCCGCTTTATTGACCACTATTTTATAGTTTACTGTATTGACAATATGAAAAACAAAATTCTAAACCTGATTGATACATCCAAATTAATATTTATTATTTATTAATGTTAGATTGAAACTTAAATTGTGGGCATGTTAGGAGAGTAGATTACCATTCACTCATGACAACTGTAGTACATAACAATATATAATTCAATATTTTAAGGGAAACATTAACCTTTAATCACAAAGGTATAAAATATTCGGTTTTAAAAAAAGATTAGTTTAAGACAATAACTCATTAATACGACATTTTTTATGTTTTGTCCTGGTAGAAATAATTAAATATCCATTTAATGATTAATAATTAAATGGCTAATTGAGCTGTGTGCTTAAAAAGAGAAATCTTAAGACTGCGACCAGGTTCAAATTCGAGTTATGTATATAAAAGGGAAAAGCATATACGTATATAGAAAGACATTGCTAAATTACAGTCATTTGAACAAATATTTTAAAATCTATTTGAAATAAAATTATAATAATTTTATATATAGTATTAAATACATTGTATTTGAATACAACTAACTTATTAAAAAATTAAAACAGTTTAATAATTCCACTTTTTTTCTGATTTAAAAACAATTCTTTAATAACAAATCATAATTTGGTTCAGATATTAATGACCAGTCATGAGCGGAATGCGGTCAAAGTAGTTATAAAGAGTATCAAAATGAATTTAGCGTTAAATGAACATTTCAATTGTCAATCCAACTTTCATTTAATGAATAATTAATAAGAATAAAGAAATAATACAATAGATTTAGTTTTAAAAATATTTTAAAAAGAAAATAAATATCTAAAAAATACGCATGACAAGTACAACATATTTACTTAATTTTTTTAAAATATTTTATTAGCTTAATAATCGCATTAAAATTCTTTTAAAAGTATCATTCAAACAAGATTTTGTTTTCTCCAAACAAGAATATTTAGGAAAGTGGAAAATATCTATAAATGATAATATTTATACTTAAATAAAAATCTAATAATTATTTTATATTATTTGGCAGATTGATCAGATCACATGTGGACCCATATTTTATACAGTTGTCTGAGTAACCTATGACCAGTAGCACATGATACGGTGATGATAAAGGCAAGAAAAAAAGATGTACTGATGGAGGGAGTGTCACTTTGCTTTCCTGAATGAATCTTTTATGCACGTTCTGTTACTTTGATGCTTGGATGTCAAATAATCTCAATGTGATAGACCATACAATTATTATTATTTATGTCACAGTTATATGATTGTCACCAAAGTACTCTAATAAAATCTATTTATCCAGGTTTTTTTTTTCTATTCTTGCATTTTTATGTTTCTCTTAATACTTCTGATTTTCATTCATAAAATCGTTGAATATCTTTATTTCCCCTCCTTAAGTATTTGCTGACACATAAAGTTAGACAAATTTTTTATACATTGTACAGGATTGACACCTGCATTTATATATGTAATATATGCAGGATTCGAACTCAGACTTTCACACGACCCACAACTCTCAGTGCCATCTTATATTGGTGACCCACCTGATCACACACATGTCGAAAAGAGTACGAAATACATATATTGGTGGTTATGTATCTTTTCAACATGTGTGTGATCAGATGGGTCAGCAATATAAGATGATACTGAGAGTTGTGGGTCATGTGTGAGTTCGAATCCCACAAAACTTTTATCCAAAAAAAATATTGAAATAAAAATATTTATAAACAATATTTAGTCATATGATAATCACTACAGAAATAATAATACAGTTGCTTTTAGAGAATCCAAATCTCATCAAGAAGTTATTCTTTCTGTAGCTTCTTTGGCAAACGTTTCTTATTCTTTAAATATAAATAACACACCACAAATCATTAGTTTTCCCAAAGTTAATAAGGTACTGGTCTTCAAGATTAATCTATATCTAAATTTCAATATAACTTTTAATGCCTATAAGCCCTAATGCTACATAAACTGAATTGAATGGAAATGATTCTAATTTGCCAAGTTTATAACACTGTCATAAAAAAATTCTTATTTTTAAATTGATATAAACCTCAACTTTTTACAAAAAAATCCATTACGTTCTTTCAGTTGATCACCACAAAAACATTAAAATAATAATTTATTGCTCAGTTCATAAACAGTTCAAGTACTATAAGTGACAGAGCTTGAATCATAATCCATGAATCTTGGTCTTTAACTACCACCATACTAAGTGACACAGATAAAAAAAATGGCTTTGATTACATACAAATTATTAAATGAGTATTGTGCTGTGAAAATGGAGTTAACACTGACAAAAAGTCATTGAATCAGTCTTTTTGATGGTCCTATTTCATTTTGTTAAGTAGTAATTAAAATAAATACTTTTAAGTAATGATTATAGATGGAGACATTTAAATTTTAAGAGTGACACCTGGGGAAAAACATTAGAACAACTTAGATTTCTTAAGAATTTAATAATTGTTTATCCCTTGGTGGAAATAATTGATATTTGATGGGAAATTGCAATGTTCTAAACAGATAAGAAGTTACTTGGTGGCTAATAATTTAAAAAAGAAACATGTTAAATGACATATAAAGAACAATTTTTTAAAAAAGTAAAGTTTGGTACAATTTGGAAAAAAAAAATGAAAAGATTGAAAACTTCTAATAGATGTGAATTTGGAGGAGAATGGAAAAGATAAGTTTAAAAGATAAAGTGAGCAAATTAAATAAGATTTTATCAAAGAAGTTGTTAAACAGAAAATGGATATGAATTGACTATTAGAAATTTGTTCATTCCTTTTATGATGGTGGATGGTAGACCCAAAAACTAAATGTTACTCAGCTAAATAAATTTTTATGAATCTGTTTTGTCAATTGAATGAAAATATTGTGTTCAATATGTCATCTTATGACTTTCTAAGAAACTAGCATACCTTAATGCCAGTTGACTAGCAGATAAAATGATATAATAATTAATGTTATAATAAAAATAATAGGCTATTAATTAAAAATAATCCAAGTGTTTATTTATCAGGAATTCTATGAGAAGTGACATAGTTTGGCCATGGTCCATGGACCTTGAGCTCCAGAGACAGTCATTCTATTATTATACCAAATCATCAAGGACAGGTCATTAATTGTTTGCAATGCAAAAATGTTATTAAGCAATAAAATGGATAAGAACAATATTTTTTAAAGCTACATATATATTTGGTCTTTTAATGCAATTTATTTTTTTCTAAAAATTCTAAATCAGGACAAAAAGGATTTTTCTCAGACTGCAAAATAAACTATTTAAAACTAGGATTATATTATGACATTTAGTCATCTGAAACAATATATCAAGGCTTTATAATACATTTACCAATTGAAATGTCTATATTTTTAATACCATAAAGTAATAGCCAATATTGATGCTAAACTAAAATAGACTTCACCAACAAAAATGTCTGATTCTAAGTGTAAAATAAATATTAAAAGATACCAACAGTATTCCTTAACAAGAAAAATTTTGCTTAATTTTTTTTAAAGATGTTGAACTGATTAATTTTACCATAAATAATAATGTAATTAATGCTAAAACTTGCCAATTTCTTTTGATTAATGTATACCGTATGATGATTTCAACCAAAAATTTTTGTTCACGGCTTCAAGTCACTCTAAAAACACCAATTTTTACATTATCATAGTGAATTTATGATCATTTTGAAGCTTAAAATGTACAGTAAGATGCTGCTCTATCTAGAATTATTTTACAAGTAAAAAATCAATAATATTTCAATTTAAAGTTTTAACAATGGGAGACGGTGGACTTTCCAGAGATGCTGATTGGTTGTTTCTTATTATGAACAAAAGGGAGCAACTTGATAACAATTTTGACAGCTCCAAGTTCTTTGTTTTGATTTTCAAAATTAAAATGAATGTTTTAGAGTATTTTTTTACATACTATAAATTATTTTGATAAAATATGCTGAAAATATAATTATTTTAAAAGATTAGTTAAGATTTTAGTAATAATTCTTTGCATTTATATGAATGTAAATTGACAAAGATTTCAATGACATACACAGCATTTTCTAATAGGTTAAAAATGTTCTTATTAGAGTTTCCGCTGTAAAATATTTTTATAATTATAAATAGAAATTTATTTTTGAAAAAACTTTCATTCATTTTCATAATCTGACAAATTATTAATTTGTTTTTTTACAAATGAAATTAAAATGAATATAATATTAAAATCCGAATATATTTTTACTGCTAATTCTGTAATTGACCAATGAAAACATTAGAACCTTAATTCATTAGGCCATTAGGAAATTGATCAGTAAAAACAGTTAAAAGGTTCATGGTCATGATATGATTGCATGCTGCCAACATGAATAAAGTGTTAATATTGTATTTATATTTTTTTGCATTTATCTATTAGTAAGTTAATCCAAAAAACAAACAAAAAAAAGAAAGAAAATAAACTATAAATACTGTAATTAATTTTTCCACAATGATTTCTTTTGAAAAAAATAATAGTAATAAAAAATGAAATGTAATTATTAAATACAATATTTCCTAATAGGTATTTTTTTGCAAACATTATTTGGGTGTCCCCAAAACTATAGATTTATCAAAAATACCGGTTGCTAGTAGCAGATTTTTTTTTTCCATATGTCAAAGCATCGGCTGGGAAGTGAACTCATGATAATGGTCTGCAAGCAACTGTTTGCAATGCAGCTGTGCTGATCTTTCGGCTACCAATGCTTGACTAGTAGCAGATTTTATTACTAAAAAATGTCAGGTTTACCAGATTCACAAAAAGAACTGGACATCATAGCGTTACAACTCATGAAAAATTCCTGAGTAAATAGTATTGGCATTGTGTGTTATCTCACATAAAGTATAAGCTTTAAAATCAACAATGTAAATTCTTATTAGGATAGTATATTTTAATTTTATGCTTTTAAATAATGAATTTTTGTTGTCTTTAAAATATAATTGGACTACGTTCATATATATTTTTACATTTATATTTTTGATTTTTGTTTGTTTGTTTAAATAGTTGTTTTGAATGATTATTTTGACCTTTGCTTTGAACTTGGAATAAATTATCCCTAAATAGTGTACCATCTAGGGATATTCCAATCGAAACTGATTTTATATATGTATATGGATATTTAATTGTTTTTATTATTTGAATTTCAACTCATTATTGGATATGAGGATTACTAATGTTTGGAATTACTGAATAATATATTACTTGACTTCAATATATGATGCAGTCTTTTGCTAGAACTGTATAGGATTGTTTTGTTTAATTTCTAATTTAGTCCGAATGTTTTTAAGAAAAAACCGAACTTGTGATCCTTAAGAAACTTATGTAATGAGATATTAAATTCATCAAAAGTGGGAAGTTACTCATAATTTTAAAAAAGAAAACCACACGTCCACTTTTAATACAATTAGTGACATAGATATAGTTCATAAACCTTGAAGTCTAATACATAAACGGCAAAATCATGTTGGAATTGAAATAATTATTTTGACTTGATTCATTTTATTTTGTCTATGAGAATAAGTGCACGATTCATTTTTATTATAAAATAAAAGAGGAAATAATAAATAAAGAAATCAGGAAGTACATTAACATTTAGTATTTTTTTTTAATTGCCGACAAAAGAAATCAAAACATCTAGAATTTTGAAAACTGTATTTTATTAAATAACACTGCTATCCCTACATTTTAATAAGTAATTGGTCTGTTATATTTTTGCAAGTGTAAATTTATATGTACGTCTGATTGAAATTATTTTTTTAAAATTTTTTTTATTTATTATAACAATACTACCACTCAACAAAGTCTATGAAAATGTAAACGTCGAGTGTGTTGGCTGGCAACCATAAGAAAACTTTACGTCAAAAAAAAAAAAGTAAAAGAAAAGTTTTTATTTTTAGTTTGTATTCATATATACGCTTATTTTATCATTTCCAAAAGGAAATTATACAATTAACCAATATTTTACTATAAAAAAAATGCAATGTATGTATGAAAGAAATTTTTAATTAAGAAATTACATAGCATGTATTATTTAAAACAAACTTGACTTCTGCTTTTAAAGATCACAAAATAGTAATAGAGGTTTGAACAACAACTGCAATATGTCTCTCATTGTGATAGGATCCAATCCTATTTCACTAAAGATCTGTAAAGTGTTCATCAAAACTTAAAGCAAGTACATACGCATATACCTTGGATACAATGTCAATGTTTTATAAATGAAATCAATAATGCTATTGAGAATATCAAAATAAAATATTGATGTACTAATGAAAGAATTATGTAATCTGTAAAATGTTGATCTGTATATTTATTCATTATATCCATCTGTCAGAAGCAATATCGTCATATGTATTGAAGAAAATATTTATTAATTTTGCAATGTGGTTTTGGATCACTGATATTATAAGAATTATTAGTTGTAATAACCAAATAAATATAGTAATGGGATAATTAAAGAAGACTATAAATGTGATATTAAATAAATCTTGAAGAAATTAGCCTGTGGTGATCTTCAATATTCTAAGTGTTCACACCTCAGTAGGATTTGAATTAGGAATCTTTTAGAAATGAGATAATGTGTCCAGATGTACTTATGATTGATGCATAATGGATAATCCAAATGCATAAGTCTAAAATACTATTTTGTTATAATAATATTGTTCCATTGTTATGGTGCATTCAAGTAATTACACAGGTTTGTTGGTAGTCCAAATATTTTGAAACTTTGGATATTGAGGGTCTTATTAATGTTGTAGAGTGCTTATTTTATTTTAAGATTTTCTCATATGTATCTATTCAAGTAACTACTTCATGTATGTCTGTCGATATAAAGAATAAGTGCTGCAAAGTGAGCAATCAATTAGAGGAAATTGTGATAGTTAATTGAGATTATGAATAATTATTGAGTAGATTTTATTAGGATAACTTATTTAGGCTTGATATTCTTAATAACAAGCCATAATAAAGTAAATTCTCTTTGCCAATTAAATTTAAAAGAATTTAATTCAAACATAAATTTTCCTTTATTTGTGCAATGTGTAAATTGACTTGCATCATATGTGATTTATGCACTCACATGATTCAACATATGTTTGATTTTTCTAACATATGTTACTATTACTTGTTCATCATTTATGCAATATAAATAAACTGCCATCATTGTTTTATTAATTAAAAGCTGTGGGTTGCACTTATTTTAATTTTTAACAATAATAATCATAAGTTATAGCCACAGAAGACAGGGATAGGTGAACTTTAACTAGCAAATTACTTAATATGAATTTGTATCTATTTCATTCAATTAACTTTAGTTAGTATTCATATTTTGAAGCCTGGTATCTAATGAAGGGTTAGTATTCTTCATTATTTTTCCTATATTAGATTGCATTAGTATGAGTAAGAGAGAAAGTCAACATGTACATATATAAAACTCCATTATTTTAATATTTCAACATATTGCATTTTATAAATTATCAAGTCTGACTTGATATAATAGAGTTTCTGTCCAAAGGTATTAAATCTATCAATTCTCTTACAGCCATCTGATTGATCACAGAATTCCTTTTTCTCAAACCATTTAATTGCATTCATATGATGAATATATGTCTTAATCTGAGTATATGTCCATGATTAACTAGCTACCCCATTCATATCATTACAATAAATGTATTTCAGTATAAACTAAATAAGCCAAATGCATATCAAATAATTTTCAGGAATAAATTAATCCATTGTAGTGAATGAACTCCAATGTAGTTTCCTAATAGTCAAAAAAAAAAAAGAACTTTTAATGGATTGATCATTACTACTCATGAAATTATTATAAGAAAGTATATAAAACCAATAACAAATTTAAAATAATATTTTATAATAGATAGATCAATAATTGTTACATAATTTGTAATAAAACTACTGATGAATTGCTTAATAAATTATATACAAAAGATCGATAAAAATATTTTAAAATTAAAATAAATAACGACCGAATTGCTTTCATAGATGTAAATAGAATTTTTTTAAAAATTAATAATGAATCTATAATTAAATTTTGATGATTTAATTCCAAAAAAAAGTCTATCTCACAAATTGAAAGGGAAATAAAGATATGAAAGATAAAAGAAAAATATTGCTCCAAAATTATGAGGGGGGGGGTATTTCAATTTTTTTTAAATATTTTTATTTTATATAAAGTATTACAAATGAATTTCTTTAGACAACAAAAAAATCTAGTATAAATTGATTTACATTTTTAATAGTAACTTCCTAAGTGTTTTGATGAATTTATTGTATTAAGAACCCTAATGTTGTGATCCAGTCCATGTGGATAGGTAGATTTCTTTGGGTGCAAGAAGCTTATCTTTTTTTCGAATAGAATTACATGTATTTTTAATAAAAAGTTGTAAGTCCAACGGAGAATTGATTATAACTATATGACAACTAAGTAACCATTTTACGTGGTTAATAAATATGCATCTTCTGATATTGCAGAAATTACCCATTTTAATATTATGAATCATATCAAAGAGTTCTGGATTGTGATTATTGAAATAATTTTGAATTATATATTTTGCTTCTCTTAGTCCGGAGCAAGAAACAAGAATATGATCAAATGTTTTACTATCTTTTTTACATAAAATACATAAAGAATCAATCCTTTTAAATCCTCTATTTGAAACAAAGAAATCGTTGGTAGGAAGTGAAGATAGATTTCTTTTAATGATAAAATCAATATATTTAGGCATTAAATACCATTTTCTCATTTTATTAAAAAGATTGTTATTAGTCACTTCAAGTGAACTAGGAGGGCATATCAGTTGAGAATTTATCATTTTAAACGTGTCCCAATATGTGTGTTTATTATTTAAAAAAATTTCATTTAAATCCATTTGTTTATCAATAAGTGAGATGAGAAGTTGTAGCCAATTTTTTTTAATATTCAGGGGAGGCCTATCTGTGGGAATGATTGTGTCAATAATGTTTTGGTAATTAAATTCAATCTTGATGTAGTAGAATAAATTAAGTATATTTTTAATTAGTAATGTATTAATTGAATGTAAACCTAGGCCATTAAGTATTTTTGGATTTTGCATTTTACACATACTGATACAGACCACTTTTTTTTCCCAAAGGAGGCCAGAGCACAATGAGTTAATTTGCGAAGTGAATTTTTTAGTAGGGTTTTAAATCGGTAAATAACAATTAATTCTGCTGAAACAAGAGAATTTAGTAAGAGAATTTTATCATATAAAGATAAGTAAATGCTTTTTAAAGAATCTATTTTTTTTATTGATATAATCAGTTTGTCTTGTAACATTTTCCTCATTTTGTTTGGTGAAAGGTTACAGTGGTATACCTAAAAAAGGTTGAGGTTTTGATGAGAAACATACAAGGACATTTTCTCCTGAATGAAGTTTCCAAACTGCAGATTTCTCTAGATTAAAATTTAATTTGGTTTCCGATGAAAACTTTTTAAGGATTTTTTCAAGTTCTGGTAGGTGTTTAACTGATGGCAGCATTACAGCAACATCATCCATATATACAAGATGTTTAATTTCTTTGTTTAGAAAAATAACAAAAACTCCAGGAAGTTTTGTTTCCATTTCTATGAGAAGGTGGTTAATATAAGCAATGAATAAAAGTGCACTCAAGGGTGAGCCCTGAGGAATAGAAATTGATGGTTTAAAGCCAGGTGCAATTCTACCATTGAGTGTAATGAAAATTTCTCTATTAAATAGAAGATTCTCTATCATTGTAAGATAGACAGAGGGAACTCCATATTGTTGTAGTGTTTTCATTAATATTTCAATTCTTACTGAATCAAATGTTGCTATAATATCTAGTTGTACAGCTATTGGCTTTGATTTTCTCTTAATTCTAATGTATTCTGTTAAAATTTTGAAAAGGCAAATTGCATGCATTGTGGATGAACCTTTCTTTGCATATTGAGTAGAAGAAATATTATCCAAAATCTTTTGTTGAATCTTGTCTTTAATCAGCCCTTCTATGATCTTAGGTCTTATATTTGATGTAATAGAGGGAAGCCTTTCCTTTTTAAAAAAGGCACCAATAAAATAGGGTAGAGGCCATGTATGTCTTGACAACTTGAGGCTATAATATTTTATAAAGAAACTACACCAAAATAACAAATTAATTTAGTAACAATATCTTTTCAGAATGCTTAATAAATGAACAGTTTACAAAAATAATTCAATTCATTTATTTAATATATAATTGCACTGCATTACAGGTTAATTGTACATTACATAGAAATTGCATAAAGTAAAATTAAAAATAAAACAATATTATTAGCAGAAATGTGAAAAGAAAAGTGATATCATCCTAATCATCTAGCAATCATATTTTGCCAGAACATTAATATGTATATTTGTCAATCAGATTGAAGTGACTAATATTGCAAAATATTTTGTTATAAGAGAATAATAACTAAAACAGGGGCAAATTAAGATTATCAGAGTATCAGATTTTAATATCAAAAGATCTTTTTACTAATAAATTAAAACATTAAGTAAAAAATAAAATAATATCATAAAAAAGATTAATAAGATAAAATAAATATCAGTATATAAAAATAATATAAAGGTATTATAAAAGCAAACTGTATTGTATACATTTGATAACAAATGTGTCAATTATAATTTTTACAATACTCAAGAAAACTCAATAGTGATACAAAATTATTTGTAGTACTTGCAAAAAAATTATAATAACTTACCTATATAGAGAGCATAGTATAAAAATCACTCTTTTTTTTTTAAGTGTCATAGCAAAGGCTGGGACACGAACCCGCAACCTGGGCAACTGCCTTGCAAGTGCAAGGCAGTCGCACTGACCTCTCAACCACCAATGCAAGACTAAAAATCACTCTTAAGAAGAATTTAATTCAAATATGACAAATCGTCTCCTAAATATAATTATATAAAATAATTTTAATATGTCATAATTTACAAAAAAAATTTCATACAAAAATAATAATAAAAAGGTGTTTGAATAAAAAAATATAAACTTTCAATAAATAAATAACAAAAAATTTCAGCTATTAATAGTAAAAATTTGAAAATAACATCACAAGATAATTCACATAAATATTATAATTATTAAATACCTATGTCATGGGATTATATCAATAACCTAATAATCAGCATCTAATAAAATGATTAATCTATCGTAAGAAATTCTAACTGTCTAGATAATTTATAGAACCATTTTAATAGTGTAACAAACTTTTGTTATGTGCTTACATCCAATCTTTCATTATATTTTATTTTATTTCTTTATTGTGTGATTTTGTTCTTTCAAGCTCTGTCTTTTCTTATTTATCCAAATTGTCTATTTTTTTCTCTAAATAATATATATATATATGGTTTATACAATGCTATTGTTAATAATCTATACATATAAATTCAGGTAAAATAAATATAATAAAAACTCTGGAATAAACTCTACAATATTCAAACTATCAATATATAAAAATAAATAATAGCCATGACCAGCTTAAGTCATGTCTGCCAACAATTGGCTGGATTTAGAACATTTTTATTTAGAAGGAATATAACTGAAATACAGGTTTATTATATACCTATATCAATATATGTAATATATAGGGTATATGAGCACAGACTTTCACATGAACTCTCCACTCTATCCCATAACACTGATACACTTGAACACATATATGTTGAAAAGATAAATAATCACCAATATATGTATTTCATGCTAAACCAGCAATCATCAGTTGTTCCAGATTATCATCTTTACACATATATGCAATAAGTGCACAGATATATATTAAGATAGTCAATCTTCATACTTTAATGGACAGGTTTCAATCCACTCCACACTCCGACTCATCAACCATCCATCTAATTGAAAAACTGAGGATGAAATGCTCAAAGGCCATCCTGAGGCCGAGATTCTTGTCATACCCATGTTGACCTAAAGTCAATCTACATATATGTGTTCAAGGGTATCAGGGTTATGAGATAGAATGGAGAGTTGTGGTCATGTGAAAGTCTGTGCTCATATACCTTAGAAAGAATATGTAAATTTTAAGGTCATAAATTATTAATATATGCTAATAAATTGTTGAATGCAGGATATAATAGGAAAGATATTTTATATATGTTATATAAATTTACACAAAAGTGAAAGAAGAAAAATACTAAAGAGAAAACATGGATTTCATTACCATATGTATATAATAGAGTTTATAGTATGAGTGCATCATTGGTTTCTTCACATTTTAATAATGCACTTAACACTTATAGACTAATTATTGAGAAAATAATAAAATCAACATAATTATGAACTGAGTTACATTGGTGAATCAAAATGTGCGCTGAAAAAAGAATTCATGAACATAAACTTTTGTATAATAAATGTAATATTTTGTGGATAAATTTAAATATGTATTTGCAGAAGATCCAGTTATTAGTATTGGAAGTTTTTGCTTTGACAGTGTTTTTATTTCATATGTGGAAAATGATTTGAAGAGAAAAAAATCAAAGAGGCATATTTAATAAATATACTTGACAATTAATATTAAATAAACAGTATAATTCTGTTAATATATATATAGCATATGGAAAGTTTGCCATTCATGTGGGAGAGTTAATGTTATATGGCTTTAATGAGATTTTTATCTTTAAATGTTAAATAAATAAATCACCAACTCTCTTCTAAATATAAATATCCAATTAAATTATCAAAAAACAAAAAAAAAATATATAAATATCCAACACATGTATAAATATTACATAGAGTAAAAAAAAAATAAAAATAAAAAATACATATAGTTTACCAAGCACTTTCGGTACTGTATACCACATTCATGGTGTCTAATTTAAACTAAATGGTTAATATTCAATTGCATGCTCATTATTTTATTGATTAATGGTGTCATTGGCTTGGTGTCTTGCTAAATGACGTCATTAATCAACTTAATACTAGTGTCCCATTAAGCATGCTCTGGAATATTTACTGTTCAGTATCAATTAGTCACCATGAATCTAATATACCATACTGAAAGTGGTTGGTGAATTAGTATTTATTTATAATTTTTTATTTAAAAGATTTTTATAGTGTAATATATATATACATGTTGGATCTTTAAATGTTAGCTGTAAAATGTTATTCAGGATAGCAAACATGATATAAACTATCTATAGCTCATTTATTTTTATATATTGGTATTTTGAATATTATAAAGTTTATTCCAGAGGTTTTTGTTTATATATACTAAAACTGTTTGAGTTTGCTGGCGCCATATTGAATTTTTTTAAATCGATAAAAGTTTGTCATTCGTTTGATTTACGGTGATTATATATATATATTTAAGTTATACGTGTGTATTTTCATATTAACACAAATGTTAGAGTTTACAAATATTTTTCTAACACATAGTTGAACGTTTTAAATAAAAACTGACCTGAAACACAATTTTCACAATAACTTCAGTTTTATAATGTTAGAGCAAAAAACTTTACATTGATAGAAACTAGAAAAACTAAGGAAAACAATAAGGCTAAGATAAATAATTATTACCATTTAAAAAATAAGGAAAAAAGAAATTTCAACATCCAACATAATTATTACTTAATTGTTTGTTCATAATTTCTAATTTATCATTAACTAAGTTTAAATTACATCTTTAGTGATAATTTCTTTGTATTCTTCACAAAATTATCCTTCAAACCATATATAATACTTTTTACCTGAGATAATTCATAGCTTCAGAATCTCCAAAAGTATTTGCATAAGAATTCTTCATTTTATCTTGTATCCCAAAAGTTGATAAATCTCAAAGGCATCTATAAAAAAAGATTCATCCTAATAAAAGATACAAAACAAATCATTTCCAGAAGATGGATATGCATTTGTCACCATAGCAATTGGCTTCTTGTCTATCTAAAACTAGAAATTATAGGCTAATGTCTGTAACACTGGTAAAATGAGGTTCACCTCTTCATTTTATATTTTTTGTGTACATCAGTGATGTTTATACTTTTATGCATACAAGTGATGCTATCTTGCTATATTTATTGTCCCACATATATATAATTTATTTGCATATAGTCCATTTGTTAGCTATAGATTTGAAAATAATGTGATGCAAAATGTGGCAAAACTACTGATTCCACAGCATGAGTATACGATTCCATGTGGTATATGCATAACCATTGTGTATGCATAACCATTGTGGCTACTATTATGCAAACATCATTTGAAATCTCTTTTATTGGTTTTAAGTGTTTATATTTTCACATGGTACTATACCCAGTAAATTTGTGAATGCTTTATCTACTGCAGCCTGCAACCTTTCTGTACATTTGATTATCAGTTTTTAAAATTTACATTGCACTGCTCTATATATGTAAATCATTACTTGTTATACAACATGCAAGAGTAAACACAAACACATTGTATAAACATAATAAATTATTAGCAAACTCGGATCAAAGAAACAAAATTACTGTACATATGAATAATAATTTATATACCGTATAATAAAGAGCATAAATGATTTAATATTATATTATTTATAATTTATATACTACGCACACACCAATATAAATGCAAATTAATACATTATACAAATTTATCAAGTAATTAAAATAAATTTAAAATATTATTAAAAAATTTTTAAAAATCTTCTTACCATACATATTCTACAATTACATTCACATCCCATTATAGGCCTTAAATGTGAATGACCAACATATTTTTAATCCATTTTCACTATATAATCAGGCTGATTACAATTTTCTGCCTTTATCACTTTGTGTAAACCTGAAAATTGACCAAAATAGAAAAAAAATAAATCCACCTGTTTATAAAAAAAATGAATAAAAAAATCAAATTTTTTCCGATTTCAATCAAAAAGATGGCATTTAAAAGATATTTTTAAGATGGATTGAATGTCTATATTTCTGCTAATGTCATGCTTATAGTTTTTATGTAATTTGAAAAAGAAACCAAAATTTCAACCAATGAACTATGACGTGTGACTGTCAAGCTGTTATGACAAACTAATGCACAATTCTAATTGTCATTTACTTATTATAAGCAAAAGTTCCAACAATCTAATGTACAATTAATAATAATCACTACTTAGTTTTACAATACCTAAATTATTAGCAATAGGAAAAATCTTTTATTTTTCTTTGGCTTTTCTATGCTCATTAGAAGTGAATGAATATTACAATAGGAAACTTGATTAAATTTCTTTTGTTTATTTACAAAATAACATTAATTTTAAATACTTTTAATAACCCTATAAACCATTATTACTTAAACAAATAATCAATTAAACCAATGCATAATGCCATTTAATTATCATAACAAACATCATAACAACTTAACATATACAATTTACATGATATTTTTGCCAACTAAATCATTAATAAATCAAACCAAATAAATATTACATAGGAAAACTATATTTACATAAAAAATGACATTCCTTCATTAATACTCTGCTAATAAAGTAGCGAATCATGTGAGCCCATACAAAAATAAACATTATATTCATCCATGAATACCTCCAGTAACTTTGAAAATTATCCTTTACAAATTTATTTTAGGGGTAGATATCTAATGATGGATAGTCCTTTCTAATTCACAAAACTATTCATCATTAGCTATATACACCTAAAATAAATTTGTAAAGGATATAGGTTCAATTGCAATGTTTTAAATAATTCTTTTATAAATATGCACACAGCAATAATGAATTTCTTTCTTTTTGGCTAACAATATTAGATTTATTTTTTACTAACTATTCCTTATAATTTTCTTTTATCTCAGCTGTGTGATTATTCTTAAAAAATGCATAGCCCTTGTATGTATTATTTGGATATTTCTTATTTTATTTTTATATATTTTTTCCTCATAAGATATCAAATTTTCAATTCTCATGTTTATCAGCCTTGCACAGTTTGGTGCAGTGATAAAATATGACTCTGGAACCCAAAGACCATCAATCACTGTCCAATTTATTACTTTCATCATTTGAATTTATTATAAATGTCCAAGCAGTAAAATTATTCGATTATTTTTTTATTTTATTAATCACTTTTTGTAAGCTACTTTATGCTATGTCTGGCTAAAAATGAGAAATGAATGTAGTCGTATTTGTTGAGCTTCAACACTATCCTTTGTGATTCTATATTTTTACTCATTCATCTTCCATATTAATCTTCTTTACACCTTTCAAATACAATTTATGTACTTCCATAAAATTAATTTGGCATTATTTTAACACTCTATCTTATGTATCTCTGAACTTCAGATCTTTTCTATTATCATTCCTTCCCTAAAGTTTTAATTTTTATGACTTATTTTTGTCTTCTACTAAAAATTCTTGTTTCATTACTTTAATATCTTGTTATCTTTTCCATTATATATAATACTTGTCATATTTATGTTTTTGTGTAATATGATTATCATGTGTTAGTTGTTGTTGTTGTTGTTGTTGTTATTATTATTATTATTATTATTATTATTATTATTATTATTATTATTATTATTATTATTATTATTATTATTATTATTATTATTATTATTATTATTATTATTATTATTATTATTATTATTATTATTATTATTATTATTATTATTATGTTTCAAAAAAGAACTTTATTCAGAGAAGAGCAGGTTACATTAATACTTTCACATACATGTGTTACAGTGATGTTCCTGAGAATTATGTATGTTGTGTCTAAGTTCTTTACAAGTCTTGACAGATATGAACTGGGTGAGCGATGGATTGATTATTATAGGTTATAATACTAAATTTATATGAATTCTATTAGTTTTTTTAATTCCACTGGTTTTCTTTAAATTGTTTCTCAGGTTATCTTATTTACATTTGAATAATTAAGACACATGTATACAGTACACACACACACATATATATATATACAGTATATGAAAAACAAAAACAAGTTATTCACGTAACTTGCTATCACTTGTTATTTATGATCAATAGATGGCGTTTTACCAAAACCACCGAAACAAGTGAGAGCAAATGAAAGAGATAGTTAATTTTGACTCTTTTGTCATTTATGTAAACAAATTTTACACTTGTTTCAGTGGTTTTGGTAAAACGCCATCTATTGATCATATATATATATATGCTTTGTAACAATTTGTTAGTCCTTAGATATTGATTTTGTAAGTCGGTGTATGTTTCTACTGGCAACATTGTGTATGTTTTATTATCATATATCAATTCTTGGATTTGTGATGTCCATTTTCTTGCATTCACTTTTTGAGTATATAAAGTATTTTTAAAAATGATAGAACTTCCTAGATTAGAGATTTGAGCATTGTTTTATGAGTGACCTAGTGGACATGAAAATGTCTGGGTGTGCTATTTCATTGTCTCTGTTTTTTTATTCTTCTAATTTGATATGAAATGTTGATGTATGTCACCTTGTATTATTGCCAAAAGCAAAAGTGCATTGTTTGCACCAAAATGCATAGAGCATGAAAGTTGCTGCACATGGAGGTTCTGTGGTATATGCTGATGTCTTTTTTTTTTTTCAGGGAGATGTTTGTTTGTCTATATGCATTAGTTATTTCATGCTAAATATTGTTAAATGTGCTGAACAGTTGTAAAACAGATGTTCTTTAGTTTCTTCTGCTTGGTGGCATAATGTGCAGAAGGGGTCTATTTTTGTATACAAGCATCTGTATCTTAGGAAGTATGATGTTGGTAAGGCATATGGATTTAGTTTAAGAAGGAAATCAAAAAATTTGGACTCCACAAACTATTTTTTAAGCAGCTATCAGTTATTTATTCCAAGCATCTGGGTGGAAATATCTGGTGTGTGTCACATGCATATCAGTGCATAGATCTGCCTATATAAATATTTTGTTATTGTGTGCAGTGATATTTATGTGCAATTCTAAACTGGTTGATAACTGATGATAGGTAGCAATCTGAAGGTGAAGGTGGAGATTTGTCTGTAGGCATTATTTTCATTAGACATTGAAGTTCTGGGAAATGTCTGAAGGTACCTATTATAGGATTTGTGGTCTTTTATATTTGAAAAATATATATGTTGTATAGCCCAAACTAGTGTGTATTGTGGCATTTTGCAGACATTAATCATGTTTTTTTTATTCCATAGAAGTTTATTGTAATATGAAGAATTGTTTGTGAAAGCTTTAGAGAACTGAATTATGTGAAAATAGTAAATTATTTTGGTGATCAGTAATGGGTTGAACAATTGTATTTTGGCATATATTGAGAGATATGGTTTTGAAAGAGAAGTAGTGATCCATTCTTGTTTTGTATTTTGTGTTTCATTGGATTGGTTCCCATATAGAAGAGAAAGTCAAGAAATGTTGATGGTTTGCCTTGGAAAGTTTGTGTGCATGGCTTACTTGTGTAGAGAGACCAGGTAGTAGTCATATTCTCATTAAATTTGAGATGGTATGTTGATTCATTGTCTTGAAGTGTTTTTTATAGCATTGGTATCTGCTTTCTATAAGGAAGGAAGACTGCAATGCCATCCATATGTGCAATCCAGGCTATATGTTGTGATGTGCCTGGTATCTGAATGCCTTTGATATTTTGTTGGGTTTTAAGTATGAGTGAATTGATGTAAAAGGTAAATAGTAGTGAGTTGAGTGGTGAATCTTGAGATATGGATTGTGTGGGGCAAATGATGAAGAATTTTTGCCATGGCCTGTGATATGGATTTCAAAGCTTAGTAGTAAGTTAATGAGCAGACACAGATAAGTGCATGGGATTGCAGTGTTAACCAACATGTTGAATAATGTATTAATGTCAACTAAGTCAAAAGTCACTTATATCAAGTTGAATTGCAATTGATGCCTACTTTTTTGGTCCTGAACTTAGTTCAAGACTATTTTGATGACCATTGCAGCTTGTGCAGTAGATGATTGCTTCCTAGAAAACTGGCTATTTGATATTAGTGGTAGAATGTGTGTATCTAGTCAATCCTTGAGCACTTTTTCAATTATTTTAATAGAAAGTGGTCCCATTGAGATGGGATGGAGGTTGGAGAGTGTTGATATGGAGGCTTGTTTTTTATTGAAGGGGACTACTGCAATTGAGTATAAATCCTGGGTGTCATGGAACTTCTGTGATAAGTAATTTGCAAGTTTGCACAAGTATTGGAAAGTGATTAGCTGAGATGTGCAATGATAAATTTTGGGATGCCATGTGTTCCTGTGTGTCAGGTATTAGGTATTGTGGCCAGTTTATCAAAAAATTTTATGATGTTGAATGGGGTGTTTGTTTCTGTGTCAGGTATTAGGTATTGTGGCCAGTTTATCAGAAAATTTTATGATGTTGAATGGGGTGTTTGTTTCTGGTTTTCAAAAAACATCAGAAAGAGGTTTGACTGTGTGATATACTTATAGATTTTGTTTGAAATAATGGTAGATTGTTTTTAATATGTTATTTCCTGCATGTGTGACCCTCTTATCTTTAAGTGCCATTGGCATTCTGATAGGCCCAGTGAATGTATTTTCATGTCCATGTATGTTATTGGCTGGGGCAGATTTTACTTTTTTTATGGCCAGGTAATTCTTGAGATTGTTACAGATATTGTTGTATGCTAGAATAAGCTTGCATATATTTTATTGACCGGTGTGTGTTGAATTTAGCATTGTAATTTATTGACCGGTGTGTGTTGAATTTAGCATTGTAATTTGTCTTTGTATTACATTAGCCAGTGCTAGTAGTCTGGGGATGAGGGTTTTGTGTGTAATGTAATCTATATTGAATGATAAAATGTTAATGAATGCTATTTATCTTTGGATGGGGGTAAGTTGCACATTTTTGATTTTCTGGAGCATTATATATGTCTCTAAAAAAATAATTTATGGGATGGCAGTTGTAAGCAGTATTCTAATTGCTTTCCCATGTGTAAATGAAGCTGTTTGAATTTCTTCTAGGTTAATCAACATGATTTGTGCAGAATGAGTAGAGAAAGGATATGGGTTGAAGTTTAGGCTGATTAGATGGTGTACCATAAGTGAGTAAAACACAGGTCAATCCTTGATGTATGTTGATCATTATGAAAACTGTGTCACTTGTCAGAAAACCTTCAGCACTCATAAGTGGTATCAATATTTGATGTGACCACTTTAAAATAAAATTTTAATTTCATATTAAAATCCTTGATTAGTATTGTTGAATGTCAACTAGTACCAAGTAATGAATTTATGTTTAATATAATGTTTGATACAGTTGCAGGACCAGTTGGTATATATACAAATATAATATTTAGTGTGATGATTTAATGATTAACAGTTACTATTAGTAGATTTGCAAATATGTATATGATTTTGAATGACTCAAAAGGAGAATCTGGTGTTAAGAGCAGACCAGTGCACCCTGAGAAAGATGTGCTTCTGGAGCATGCACAGTAAGATCAATTTGTGAGACACTATAGATTTTAGTTTCTAGAAGTGCTAGTATATGAGATTGTGTAATCTTTATCCATTGTTTTAGCAGATGTATTTTTGTGATTGAGTTAAGTCCTATAATATTGAATGCTGTTATTTTTAACTTCATTAGTGTGATCAGTTATAAACTGTTTTTGCATGATGTTTTAATATATGTGAAGCTTCTGTGTACTCTGTAGATGTTTGTGACCATTTATCATTGTCTTGATTATCATCAAATTCCATAGGTATGAAGTCCTCAGTCAAGTGGTCAATCATTTCTGTTAGAGTATTGTTTCCATCTGTTTTAGCTCTTTTAGATTGTTTATTTTTCCTTGGGTGACCGGATCATCTTTTGACTTCTGTTGAAGTTGCTTCTATGGGAGGGAAGCATGGAATTAGTGACTCAATAATGTCTGCAAATGTTTTGTTTATTATTACATGTGGTGTGCTTGTTTTTGTGCAGTTATGTGGGCCAGTGGATTTATCCAAATTTGAGTCTGTCGTATTATCGACTGATGATATAACTTGTGTTTGTGATATATCAGGTGTGATATGTGTTTGATTTTGATACATATATTCAGAGAATTCACTTAGATTATTCAATTTATTCAAGCATGTTTGTGTTTTCTGCTACATGACTGTATTTATTGGCTTCACTTACACAGTGATTGTTTTTGTTTTCATGTTGATTAATTTAGTTTCTAATGGTGGTCTGTAAATTGTTGTTATCTTCATGTATTATCATTATTATTATTAACTTTATTGAGACTCAAAAAGGGTTGTTTCATTTAAAAGCATGATGTCTTAAGTACAAATTGATTCATGATACTACATATGTAATAAAGGTTTACAATCTTGATAGAAAAGCTTGTAGAGGAATTGGCAATCCTCACTGTTTCTAACTTACAAGCTTAAGAGATAGGGTCATGTGATCTATGAATTGATCTATGACTTTTATTCTGACTGTTTATAGAAAAGAAAATATGATTTAATGTAAATGAAAGAAAAAAAATTACTAACATAACAAGATATACAACAAATTAGATTTACATAGAATTTTTAAATATGATATTGAGAAAAATACTTGGAAACACATGATAGTATGAAAGAAAAAATATGAAGGAGAGGTTGGTGTTAGATTGACATATGGTCCCATAAAATTTGAACTCATTTGCTGAGAGTACTATAGTTTTCATAGCTAAATGTTATTGTTCATTTGTTATATAATTTCCATGTGGAAAAAAATGGATAAATACTAGTCAATATGAATTGGAAAATTGGAAAAATACTCATTCAGCATGAATTGCATCTTAGGAGAATGGAAAAATACTAATTAGCATGAATTGCATCTTGAATGGAAAAATACAAGTTGGCATGAATGCCATATTGGAAAAATAGTATTCAGTCAGAATTGAATCTTGGGAAAATGAAAAAAATACTAGTTAGCATGAATTGCATTTTGGGAAAATGGAAAAATACTAGACAGAATGAATTACATCTTGGAAAAATGGAAAAATCTAGTTCAGCATAACTTGTAATTTGGGAAATGGAAAAATAATAGTTAGCATGAATAACATCTTGGGTAAAATACAAAAATACTATTCAGCATGAATTGTATTCTGTCAGGTTTAGCTTTTTAGTATTTTTAAAGTAAAATGTTGGTACTTGTTACCTTAACTGTGAACAAGTGAACTGCTTGCTGCAGGACTACTATGGAAACATCTGGTCATGTGATATATATGTTGTCATATTGTTTTTAAAATTATCATTTAATAATTTGATTTTTGTTAAAATTTTGAATAAAAATAATCACAGAACATTGAATAATTAATTCTGAATTGAACAAACTTTGTACATGGAAGTTTTTTACCTTTTCAGCTTTAGGTTTTTAATACTTTCTAAATGTAAAACTCTGGCACTTGTTATCTTGACTCTGAACAGGTGAATCCTTTGTTGCTGAATAAAAATTATTATTATCATCATCATCATCATCATCATCATTATTATTATTATTATTATTATTATTATTATTATTATTATTATTATTATTATTATTATTATTATTATTATTATTATTATTATTATTATTATTATTATTATTATTATTATTATTATTTTCATTTCCTCAAGAACAACCTATTTTTTTCTATTCTTTAAAATGTCATCATCTTTTATCATGAGGAAAGCTCAGTGAAACATTTTCTCATTCACCACATAGCTTCACATCATGCAATGATAACATGAACCACTCTAACAAATTGAAACCACTTCAGAATTAAAGGTTTAGTATCTCAAATTACCCCACGTGCACAGTGAAATATGATATAAATATTATGATAAGAAATTTTTTTTTATAAAATCAGGTATTATATAACTGCCATAATTCAATATAAAATGAACAGGAATGCATTCAACCAGATATTATCAACTGGTATGATCATCTTAATAGCTGCACATTTTATTAGTGTCTAAACAGAGTAAGTATCATTACTCCATGAACAACCTATGTGATTGGGCTCAAAGTCTTTAATGAACAAGTATCTCAAAAACATTTATCAACAAAGTACAATATCCCTCTATCAACAATGTAATCTCTCTCTCTTTTTCATTTATTATTAATTTAAGTACCTTGTCCTTAATTTTGGTTATTTTTTCCAGAGCATTTATCTGCATGAGAAAAGCTTGTAATAATTGTCTTTCTTCCTTTTGTCTTACTTTTGAG